>VYXB01008425.1:1733983-1795924 GCA_013397135.1 Pachyramphus minor
TATGCCCCACAAAAGCACACCCCCCCGGCACACAAGGCATCCCTGTTTGCAGGCACAGGGGATCCTGTGGACCCCCACAGTTGGAGGGTGGCTTTCAGAGTTCTCACCCCTGTGAGGAAGAAAAGGGGTTGAGCCCTCCCCACCACGCTGTCCTTGGGGGGAGATTGCAGCAAGGTTCCACATTTAGTCCACAAGCCTTCACAGGGCAGGTCTGCATCAGGCATGTCCATGCATCCCAAGCTGCTCTCCCAAGGAGGAGACAGGAGAGCTGCTGAGGAATAAGCTAAAAGGCAGTAAAAATAATCAGCCTGCCTTTAAAAAAGAAAAAAAAAAAAAAAAAAGGGAAAAAAGGCAGCAGTACTAGTTTTCTCCTTAGAAGGCTCATACCTGCACTCACTGATCCAAGCATCAAAAGGATCAGGCCCAAAGCAATTATATTTAAACAAAGACACGCTCTTTCTCTGAACACAACTATGGCAGGAGGCAGGCAGCCCTGCCCAGCCCAATCCTGCTCCTAAATCACAGCTACCTCTCTGCCTCTACCCCTGGGAAATGACAGGAAAACACAGCATCACCCTGTGAGGTGGCAGAAAGACAATCTTCTTGGAGAAGAGATCTTCAGTGGCAGAACCTGGCACATTGAATCCCTCACCCTCCAGCAGACTTGTCACTTTGGAGGTGTGGGGACAGCACATGAGAGAGCCACAGGGTGAGGGCAGCCCAGGGTGCAAACACACACCCAGGGCTTCACAGAGCCACAGCTTCCAGCTTGCCCTGGGGTTTCACACACCATTACATATACAGCAAGAGCTTCCCAAATCCATGTGCACACACTAAGGAAATATTTAATTAAGCTGCTTGCAATGGGGGTTGGAAGTCATTTCCATGTTTCGCTCACATTTTCACTTCCAAATGAACAGCCCTTTTAGCTTTACCCACAAATATGCTAATTGAGATGCTCCTTATGCAAATATATGCAATTTTATTTCAGCAGCAGAGATTCAACTTAAAAGCAGAGCCACAGCCCCCTATCTTTGGTTGCTTTGATGGAGGGAGGTGCAGAGGGTGGGGGGTTTGAGGGACACAAACAAAGCCAAAGGACAACTCCTGTCCTCCTGGTGAGGGCTCAAGCAGGACCAATGGACAGGCAAATCCAGGATGTGGAGGAGCAGGACAGGGAATACACAGGTTAATCGTCATGGGAGTAGTGCAGCCACAGAGAAGTCATGTATGAGAGAAGCATGGTACAAGCAGTCACAAGCCACATGCTGGGGCATAACTACCAAGCCTCCCACTAATTGCCTCCCCCTCCCCCCACAGCAAAAAGGAGAGATTTTCCAGTCACCAGCTCTTTTGGGGTCTACAGAAAGACATCCTAGTCCTCTTTCCACCACTTTGCAAGCCATCTCAAAGCTGGGTGAAGCTCCCAAAGCAGCCCTGCCCCAGGCAGCCCAGCCCCAACAGCTGCAGTTCCACTTTGCAGTTCTTCAGGGCCAAAGCCAAATCTTGGCTAGTTCAGGACTCTCCTCACCTGAGGGTCTCCTTTGCCATTTAACTACTACAGGTCCCAGCTGGCCTGCTGGTCTCCACTTGCCAAAGGATCTCAGGATATCCTCCACATACAGCCCAAGGCGCATGGTTCCCCCTTCCTACTTCAGCCCACCCAGTTGCTTCTAACTTAACTGAGCCATTCCTAAAGCCCCATCCTCAGAGATGGTTTTCATACTCTCCCTTCTGCCGAGGTTCTCCATCAGCCATAAGAGAGCACTCACCACACACATCTCGATCCGCAGCATCCCTGCCGCGTTTAGAGCCTGTCTGGGTCAGCACGCCCCGCTGGCCAAAGACGGGACAAAGTGGTGACTAAGTCAGCACACAGGTGCCAGCAACACAGTGGAACCCTGTTTCCAGCTTGTCTCATTCCTGCATGGCTATTTGATCCCTGAAAACCCAGGGCAGGAGCTGAGGCAGGGATCCCTGGCTGCTGGTCAGGCTGGCAGTGTGGCTGGGGCTGTATCCCCAGTGTGTCCATTTCCCGGTGTGTCCGTGTGCCACTGCTGTCTGTTCCCGGCACGGGAGCAGGTTGCTCGGCAGCATGATGCCATCTGTGCCGTCTCTCTCCTTCCCACGGTCAGGCACTCTTCCCTCATCACTTCTTGCCTAAGAGGTTTTCATCACTCCTGATAATTAGAGGGAGGCCCTCCTTCATGTGTTGAAGTGCTCCCCCTCCCTGAAGCGTGCCAGGAGAGCAAGAAGCCCAGCCAGGAAGAAAACTGATGGGGGGGGTCAGCACAGACAGGGACCCACAGCTTGCTCCCCATCTGCCTCCTCCCCAGCCCGGCCAGGTGCCAGGTGGAGATGAAGCCCAGGCAAGCAGGGGGAAGGGGGTCAGACCCACTGGCAGTGCCCACCTTGCCTCCTGATGTCCTCGTGTAAGAGGAGTGGCACCAACCTCAGAGCAGCATTTCAGGATCGCTCTGTGCCAAGTGCCCCAGCCCAAAACAAGTCCAGGCTCACTGCTGGCCTGTAACCTCCCCCTACCAAAGCAGGCATCCCTGCAGGCATCAGGACACCTCTGAGTGCACCAGGGACAAAGCCAGAGCCTTACCACAGCCTCCACTCTTGCCCACAACTCACTACACATCTGGGTCAACACCTCTCAACATTGCTCCCTCCACTTCCCTAACTGATCCCAAACTTGGTTAGGACTGCTAGGGAAACACCCAACATGGCTGCAGAAAAGCAGAGGCGCAGAGAGGGCAGAAGGATAGCGAAGAAGCTTCTCCAAGGCCACAAGCACTGCTACAGGATGAGTCCAGACCTTGGGGTGGCCTCGGGGACTGACTCCTCGCTGGGTGTGCAGGCAGCTCTGCAGAAGCCACCTCTGGCCACCACAGAGAGGTCACAGCTGCCTGTCTCTGTGCCTGACCCAAAGCAAAGCTGTAGCTGATGGGAAGCATGAGGAGCCAGAAGTGCTGGGTCCAGGCTCTTCATTTAATCTCCTTCCTGCACTCCCAGCCCCAGGCATGCCACATGCCTGAAGGAGCCTAGAGCCCACACTGAACAGTGAGGGCAGAAAACAAACACAACATGCACAGGAGTGAGATAAGCCTGAGCAAGTAACACGAGCGGGACAGGAGGTGTGAGCATTGCACACACACGCACACAAACACACAATGAGGCTATTTCCACTGAGCAGTGCATTCCTGAAGGAAGGACAAGGAGCAAAGGGCAGGGAGGAGGGACAGGGGCAAGTTGAACGGCACCAAGAGCAGAGCAGGGGAGGTCCATTAAAGAAAGGGAAGTATAAACACCGTGTTGATGAAAACAGCATCTGTGAAGGCACAGCACAGCCGCCTGTGAGCCCCCTGACTGCTGCTCAGACCTCCTCTTGGCAGGAAGATGCTTCCTTAGTGAATACTCAGCTCCAGCATAGCCTGCATCTGGAGCAGCAGCTGTCAGGGCTGAGGGGCTGAACTGCAGTGCTTTGGGCTTTATATCCATTTCTCTGCCCCAGGGAGAGGAGGAAATCCTGAAGAGCTGTGGGAAAAGACTGTCAGTGTTCCCCCAGCTCTTACACGGACCTACAGGCATTTTCCTGACTGGTGCCCAGACCCAAAGCCAGGACAGGTGTGGGGTAGGAGGTCAGCTCTTGCCTCCTTCCATCCCTGCCCATCTCAGTCAATTTCTGTCCTTCCTTTGACACAAGTCCAACACTTTTCCATTGCTTCTGGGTTTTGCCAAGGTTCTTACTCACAGGGTAACAGCTGGACATGCTGACCCACCACAGAGTGGTCCAGGTCATCCACCATCATGTTGAAGGATGCAGAATCATGCTCTGGTTTTAAAGGTAACTCCCTTGAAACATCCTCAGCTGCCGCCCTCACTGAAACACAACACCAGGTTGTACCAGCCCTCCTCATTCACAAGAAACATGACATAAACCAGGTTATCCCAAGCTGTCTCTGGGGCCATCCTACAGATTTTCCACCTGCCCCAGCCCAGGAATACACAGGGATCTGTTACCACCACACAGCTCAGCCATGCAAACCCAGATACACTCACTCAACTGCTTGCAGCCATCTGTCCCTGCCTTTGAAAGGAAAGCATCTGTAAGCATCTGGAAACGAGCAGCACCGGGCCAGCAGAGAAGCAGCCACGCCGTGTGCGGGCAGACAGAAAGGCTGCAGCGAGGAGCCCAGTGGCACAAGGACTGGCATCATCCCATGGGTGCCAGCGGGTGCCTTGGCCACCAGAGCAGCCCAGCCCTGCCTTACTGGCACAGCCCCGCTGCTCCCAGCCCTTGGGGCAGACATTAAAAACCCATTTACTTAATGGAGGCTTATAGGGAAAGCCTGACCTGTGGGATAGAGCCACAGTAGTGTCACTCCGGCCTGGAGGAGTTGAAGCCATTTCGCATGTCTGGCCTTGCTCCAGTCTTTGAGAGATTCATCACCCCACAGATGATGGGACCCGAGTGTCACAGTTGCCACTGCAGCAACGCACAACCACGAGGCTGGTAGCACCATGACAACCTCTCAGATTGGAGACACAAACACAGGTTTCCAGGATGCTCAGATCCTCTCTCAGCATCAGACCTGCTGACATGTGATTTTTCCCCTTTCCCGGTGCCACCACCTGGATTTTTGCTTCCACGTTGCAATGGCTGGACATGCTGGCAGGGAGTTGAGTCTGGTGATGCACTCGGCATGCTGGTGCTTGAAAAAAAAGCAGCACTGCAAAACCTACCCACAAAATTGAAGGAAGCACCAAAGTCTCTCATCTTCTTCCCCATCCCACTCCACTTGCCAGCTCCCTTCCCACAGCCGCGCTCTCCGAAAAGCCAAACCACAACAGGACTTATGAAACAGAGTTTCCAGAGAAGAAATCCAGCAAGGAAACATGGAAATAGTGAGAAGAAATACATCTTAGTATTCCCTGGAATTGCTCACTAGCTTTCAGTGAGGATTCCCTGCTCACCCAGCTCACCAGCAAGAGCGGGCACTGCCGGAGGCAGGCAGGGAGCCTGGTGTTACATCTTTATCTTGAAAGGGGACTCATTTCCCCACAAGCGCTTTGAAGAGGGCGTTTAACACTGACAAAGACAATCTCAACATCTGCCTGCGCACGCGCTGGACTGGCTGATTCATTAGACAATCAAAGGTGCCAAGTGGCCTTCAAATGCCTACTCTTGATCCCTGTCCCATTGGAAACCCCCCAGGGAATCCACCCTGGTCCCTGCCATGGTGTTTTTCATCACGCCCTCCACTGCAGGAACCAGAGCCTGTCCCCAGGAGATGCAGGGGAGCCTGCGTGGGCAGCCCTGCTCCCTGCTATGGAGTGGCAGTGACCCTCAGCCACGCACGTCTGCCTTTGCATTGAACTCTTGGTTTCCACTCCCCCATTCAGTTCATCTCCCACAGCTCAGCTAGCAGCATCCCTTGCCTGATACACAAGCCTTTAGGAACAAGAAGCCCAGAAGATGCCACTGCCTGGAAACACCTGTCTGAGCCCCACAGGAGCCCTGAGTCTGCTGGCGTGTGGCACACAAAGTTGGAACTCCCAGAAGCTTCCAAAGTGACTCTGCTCAAAAGGAATGGAGTCCCAGAGAGGATACAAGTCCCAGAGCAGGGCTCCCAGGGACCCTGCACAAAGTACCCCATGAGTCAGTGATTCCAGTCTGTGAAGGGCACAATCCCACACAGGTGACACTATTTTGCCCTGCTATAACAGACGGGACAGCTATAGAGCTCTACCTGGAAGGCACCTCCCTCAGCCCAGATCATCACAGCCAGCAGCACAACAGGCAGCACAACCCCTCTCCATACCCTCCTTTACCGCAGGAGAAGCGATCAGAAGCATCTTCCCTGCTGCAACCCCTCCCTGGACCAGGAGGATTCAAGGAGTCCTTGGAAATGCATGGGAAGAACAGTTTTTGCAAGGCGATGGGAAACAAGAGAGCCAGGATGCTCACACAGCAGCAGGACCAGCCCCACAGCTGGCAAAAGGGCTTCAGCAGTGCATTTTGCTGATGCCTTTCCAGATGTCTGCTGAAAATAAGAAGGGTCAGACTCTCCCCAGAGCACACGGTGGAGCTGCATTGGCTTCCCTGGAGCTACCCCAGCTGACATCAGCAAAGAGCTGCCTCATAATCCTCCCATCTCTCCACAACCATCTGAAAAATCTCGCCTAAACATTTCATCCTCAGCTGAGAAATGATTTGATACGCAGAACTCTGGCTTCCAACCTAAGCAAAACTGCCCAAATACAAAAAAGAAAAAGTAATGCACAGTGATCAGAGGTCTCCACAGGAAAAACATTAGCCTCATGGAAAAGCATATTGTTCCTAATACAGAATTTATCAGGCTGACGTATAGATTTTCCTCCACAAAATATGAAACCTGGATCTGAAAGGCTATTAACTCCAGAGAGATCCATTAAAGACGCCTGTCTGCAAATGGTATTTAAAAGTATTGCATCATCCCAGGAGGTATTGTCATGCTCTTTGGCTATGATTCGACTGCAGGTCACACAGTTAAAACTACCTCCAAACTAAAACTCTTGACATAAAAAAAAAAAATAATAATAATGTTCACCAGCCTAGAACATGGACTTTTCTATCAGCTCCAACTGGAGCCCATAAATATTAATGCATCCATAATTAGCCTTTTTAAATAATGCATCCAAAATTAAACATCAACGCAGTAATAAATCAGTCAGGGCTCTTTGTTGTAGGTTTGTTTGGGGGGGATAGGGTTTTTTTTCCCCCTCTGTGTCAGGCACATAAAATAAAATGCCAATTCCCTCACCACCTCTTCCCGCAGGAATGCTGATTGGACTAAATCTGATGCCATTTGTACTTAAAAGTCATCTTTCTTTCATTTAGAAAAATAAAAGTCATATCTGCTTTTTGATTTGCAAAATAATGACATGCAGCCAGCCTGAGTCAAGGCTGAGCTAATGTTATTGAAACCACAGGACGTGAAGGGAGACAAAGCTCATCTCGGAGTCAAGGTGAGGGAGAAAGTCAAGTTTGCAAACTCTCTCCTCCCTCGCCAGCACAGGGCTCCCAGGAGCAAAGAGCACAGAGCAGGAGGGCAGGAATCCCTGCGATGCAGGAGGTTTGTAGGGGCCCTCCTCTGACACATCCCTCACGGAGATCACTCTGGGTGCCAGCCAGGGCGCCTGCGTCTCACCTGCTTTTCCCTGATCAACTGGAAACTCCAAACAGGCTTTGGAGGAGCAAACTCCAACAGAGCCCCTGAGCCAGACTTAATAATTTGCAAAAAGACTTCCAAAAGGCATTTGCTTATCTATAATTACTGATCAGCCAGAGTGTCACCATCCATGGGAGGTTCCTGGCAGAGTAATGAAATCACTTGCATTCTTGAGCTCCAAATTCTTTGCCCAAACACAACCCAGCATCAACTTCGGTTCCACAGCTCAGCTCCAGCACAGTGTCAGCAATTCCTCACCAGGAGTTGTGGTTTGAGACTTTAGACACCCTGCTTAGACAGCACATCAATAATCCACACCTCCTCTATTTTATCAAACGCATATCTCAAGCTGTCTAAAAACCCTCACAGGAGTAGATTTCACAGCAGCCTGACAAGAAAGCAAATTCACAATTACTTCCAGTTAGGAAATTCTTGGGTAAATGCCCCAGGACATGCGGCATGTTCCATCCCATGTTACTGTAACTTTCCAGCTCCCTCTCCAGCAAGCCTGGGAAGCAGGTACCGTGGCAGGAAAATACAGGCTTCTCCTTTTGCATCGCCAAGTCCCTCCTATTAACTGTTTCCAGGAATAACAAGACACTTGGTATTTTCAGTCACATGGACTGATTGCTACAGTCTGCAATGCAGTAAACTTGGAAAGTTTACTTCCAAAGTTTTGCCAAAACCAAAGTCCTGTTTTGATGTGAGGTTCTGCCCTGCTGCTACACATTCCCACACACCCAAACCCAACTGTGGGTTCTCTGGTCACCATCCCAGTTTACACAGGCAAAAGGAGGAGGTGTCTCACTGTAAACACAACTGTAATCAACTGCCCTTTCCTATTGCAACATTAGCACCTGGGAAGCTGAGAACTCTCTCTCCCAGTCTCACACCATCCCAACAATCTGTTCCCAGAGCCCTAGCCACAAAGTCCAGGCCACTTACGATTGATGAACGCTGCAGTTGTAGAAAACAAAATCCACAGAGGCAAATTTCTTCCCCGTCTCCTTGGACTTCAGGTAGAGCTTCACCACTCGCTTGTCCCCTTTGAGAGACCCAAGCAGAAAAAGGCATCAGAAAGGATACAGCCCACGGCCCAGCATTCAGCTCAAGGCTCATGATGTGCTGGAGAGAGCTGGGCATCCCCACTCAGTCCAGTTAACTAACAAAACACCCCAAATGTGGCAATAAAAAGAGTGTTTACCCGCCCCCACTCAGGCACCAAACACACCAGGAGAGCCCAAGTACAGCTCTGAGCCCCTACAGCTAAACATAAACTGCTGGAATGGAGACTGGTGCCTTGGGTTGTATTGCTGGTACTGAAGGGGGGTTTAACAGTCCTGGGGTCAGGAGACTTTCCCAGAGCCCATGGCCACCTACAAGCACATCTGCCCAGGAATAGTCCACAGGTACAAAAGGGGCCAGCGTGCCCAGGAATGCTCAACAAGTAGAATCATAAAATGGTTTGGGTTAGAAGGGACCTTAAGAATCATCTAATTCCAATTCCACTGCCACAGGCTGTGCCCAAGTAGCTGTGCCCATGGTGAAGAGGAAACCAGCAACCAGCCATGAGCAGCACCTACACCCTGAGAACCCAGCTCAGGTCCAGATCTTAAGACTAGGATCACTGTCACCAGAGGACTGTGCTCCTCCACATTTGACTGTGGGGTAAAACATGGGACAAGGTTTGTCTCAGGCTTTTTACCACCCCAGGGCACAAGCTCACCGCGGCCCCTGGTGATGGGGATGACGTCCTTGGCAGAGGGAGAGCTGCAGTAGATCTTCCCATCCTCAATGCGGCTCTCAGATTCAGTGAAGTCTTCAAAAGAACAGTTGACTCCTGCCGAGAGGTCTGGGACATTCCAGGCCTGCAGGACCAGCTGGGGAGGAGTGGCAAGAGCATCAACACAGAAAACTAGCAAAAAAACTCCTCTTCGTGTAAGTCTAGCAAACAGAATGGGCTGCAATCCCTCCTCTGCCACTGCACATGGTGGGGAGACTTGCTCTGGGCTTTTGCAGGAGAGCCCCACCCATGTATCTCCCTGCTCAAGAAAGGAGCATGGATTTAACTGGGTTAAGAGATGGAATGACTCACAGCCTCCATCCTCGGCCCTTGCTATAGCACAAGCCATTACACCTCACCTCTCTACAGAGACTAAGAACAGTGTCAAGACTGAAGTGTGTTTCACAGAAAGGCACCCACTCTGGGAGAGTCGAGGAGGGGAGGAATCCACCCCTTCCTTCACAAAGTCATCCCCAGGGTCAGCAGTTCTCACTTTACAAAACGCTTGCCTTATTTCTAATTTGAATTTTTCACAGCTTCCAGCCATTAGTTCTTGTTATGCTTTTCCTTGATAGATTAAAAAGCCCTTTAGTCCCTGATATTTGCTCCTTGTAAAGGCACTTATACTCTGTAATCAAGTCACCTCTTAATCTTCTTTTTGATAAGCTAAGCAGATTGAGTTCTGGAAGTCTCTCACTGCAAGGCATTTTCTCCAGCCTTCAACTCATTTACATGATGTTTACAGGAGGTTTTCAGTCTCTCCCTTCGAAAGCTGGACTCCAGCCCAAGCACAGCATCCCTATGTCAACCACCCCAGACCTCCATGCAGCATCCTGCCATCAGTAGGGAGATAACTACCCCAGGGCTGAAAACACTGCCCAGCTCCCAGCTCTACCCAAGGAGCACCAAGAGCTGCACAGCGAGGGCTCAGCCCCGGTACCACTTTCCAAGACACCAGGTGAATCTTCAGCCATGTTTAACTTCAAACCCCAACTGCTCTGCTAAACCAGCCACACTCAAACCCAGCCTCTCTGAAGGAACTCACCCCTGTTCCACCCTCCAGTCCCAGCATCCCAGCAGGTCCCATCTGCAGCTATATCAGATTTATCTCCACACTACCAAAGAACGTTTACCCCTGCAGAAGTGATTCCCAAACTGTTTCCATCCAGTGACAATTCCCCTCTGATGAGGACTTTTTGAGATCTGTCACGGAGCCAGTTCTTAATCCACTTAACACATGCTTTATCAATATTGTATAATGCTAATTTTTAATCAGAACGTTGTGTTGTACCGAGTCAAATGCCTTGTCGGAGCCTAAAGACATCACATCCCTGCAGTCCCTCTTCTAATTCAAGTCATAAATTTATCAAAGAGTAAAATGTGGTTTGTCAGACATAAAACCACATTGACTGGCATAAATTATATTCCCATCCTTAAATCTTTATCAGGTGTATCCTCCATGTGCTATTTTTCTTTAGCTTTTTTAAATCTAAAGTCCAACCAAACAGTCCCTGACCATTTCGTCCTTTCTGCATCTGAGAAAAAACATCAGCACCTTTTCTGTTTCTGGGGCTTTTCTCAACATTCAATTATTTATTATAAAGCCATATTATTACAAATATCCCCAGGCCATAGAACTCCTTGGTCAACTTTTTTAGGATTCCAGAGTGCCGGATACCCAGACCTGGCAGTTTATTGCTAGTATATGCTGTTTCTTGTTCTCTTCATGGTGCTAATGGCCTGGAAAATACTTCAGGGAAGTCCATCATCCTTTCTGTCTGCACAGAGAGAGAGCAGCAAGTTGTGCATCAAAGCCTCATCCCAAAATATCTACCTCAGGCAAGGGTCAGAGACAGGCTATTGAACTAGACAGATCGCTGGCCAAGAATGGCATTCCTGATGGTTGTGCTTGTATTATGGAGAAATATTTATTGCTCAGTTGTGTCTTTTCTGAATAATCATCAACTAGTTTATTATTGCCATCAATGTGGAGCCAATGGCCAGCCCTCATCAATACCCTGCACTTCAGTATGGTTTATTTGTCTCAGACCTCTCTTCTCCTTTCTCCCTGTTTGTCACATAGTCATTAGCTATTTTTAATTGCCATCTCCCCAGCCACTGCCTCCAAAGGGTCAGGAGGTGTCTGGAGGGAGAGTCTGAGGGGAGCAGAGGTGTCTTACCGGGACCTCTGACATGGTGACCGAGATGTTCTTGGGCTGCACGGTGAGCTGGACGCACTGCCGCAGGTCGGAGGCGAAGCGCTGGGGCTCATCAGCCCGCTCACACCGGTCCTTGCGTGAGCATCTGGAGGGGCATGAAAGCACAACGGTGAGGAGGAGAATCCCCCAGGGTCCTGCATGGCTTTGGGCTGACACCATGGCACACAGTTTGTTTGGCACAGAGATGATGTCCAGGTAAGGATCTTGGGGGCCCAAGGCCCATACAGGATGCTCTGCTCTCCCATGGGACTTCTGGGGGTCTTTTACACTCAGTTTTTCTTACTGGCACAAGGATGCCAAATCCAGGAGCCCATAGGCAGGATGAGCAGGCCCTGTCAGCAGCTTCACCATGCATGGATGCTCGTAAGCACAGCTTGGGCACTGCAAGCGGGGATGACAGGCCCCTTGGACCACTCCACCCCTCTGCATTTTGGGGACACAGTCCAGGGGGGATGTCCCCATGGAGACCATCAGTGGAGATGGACACATTTTAGCAACTGTAGGTAGCTGGCATGGCCCCAGGGACAATCCTGTGGTACTTACATGTTGTGAAGGACACACCAGCCACAGTGGGGGTCCCGGGAGCCCAGGCACAGCTCGCAGCTCTCATACTGCTCACAGCTCTCCACCGGCACACGAGTCACCTGCAGGGAACAGGCACAGAGTGGAGGGGGACTTGCTGAGTGTTTTGCTGCTGTGCCCACACCTTGACACCACAGACAGACTCAGCACAGACTCACCCTGGCCCATTAGTGGGGAGGCAGAAGCAGGGAGCAAGCTGAGCCCCTCACCATCATCCCCTTTACTCTCCCAGACCCAGGCAGCACATTTGCAGGCAATGTGTCCACCCCAAAGACACTTTACTCCAACCAAGCTCCTTTCATCATTGCATCTTTGCAGGGTTTGGGAGTGGGTTGTGCAGGCTCAGCCCCACACCAGCTCCCAGTGCCGGTCAGGCATCCCACAGCTGCTGCAGCCCTACTCCGAAAGGGTTACCAGTCCTTTATTAATTGCTCCTCCAGATTTGATTAAAATCCCCTCATTCTCCAAGCCCTTCGAGCTCTGTTACAACTGTTCATTTAATTACTTTCCACCAGCACTCTGATAACACCAAGAGTCGTAGGGAAGAGAGTGGGCTTTATTAAGGAGAGGGGAAGAGAAGAGAGCTGACAGGGAGGGGGTGCAGGGAGCTGCCTGTTTGTGTGCTGCGAGGAACCAGCAGCACCGAGCAGCTGCCTGTGCTCACCATGCTTGTGCCTCAGTTTCCACACTGCTCCCACGGGGCAGGACTCACTCATTAATTAAAATTTGCAAACTTCTCTCCTGCAGGCTAAACCTGGGGTGTTCTCCCTCCTCACAGCTCAGCAGGACACAGGCTCAGCATGATGTCTACAGGGCTGGGATAGCTGACCACTGGGGTGCATACCAATGAGGATATCTGTAGTGTTCCCTTTTGTTTGTCCCTGACATTCCTTCAGGCAAGTGGTGACAAGGGCATCAGCAGCGGGTCCCCTTCAGGCAGACCCTACACAGACAAGTGCCAGCTCCCAGTAACAGTAGTGGCCCCTGGGGGAGACCCCCAGCCCAGGTCGAGATCGCCAGTCCAGGTCAGCATAACTGCCCCCTTGGCATTCCCTTCTCCAACATCTCCCCCACAAAGGGGAGGCTTAGCTGAGCCAGCCATGGGACAGACACACAATCAGGGATGGAAACACAGCCTAGGACAGTGGCATGGAGGAGCCCAAACGCAGTTTCTGCCCCACCTGGAAAGCCACATGTTTCCAGCAGCGGAGCAGAAACCAGAGACAGGCACTGGGAAGAACAGGGAAGGGGTTCTGCTGTCTCCACAGGGCTGTCTAGACAAACCCATGTCCCTGCTCCAGCATCCTTCGCCCTCCCAAACCCCCAGGCTGGCAGCCAGGAGGCTGTTACACTCCGAGCTCTCCTGGCAGTCCCACTCTGCACACACCTCTGGCTGGGCAGAGAAGCCAAGGTGCTGCGAGACACAGGTACAACATGTCCCAGCACAGCCACCCTGTGTCACCCCACCAGGCGTGGCGTGTGTCCCCACTGACACCAGAAAGTGCCACCATAGTGGCATGAACCTGCTTCCACCCCCTCTAGTGCATCTCCCAGACAGATGAACTCACACCAACAGCCCTCCCGCAGGTCGTGGATCAAGCAACTGCTCATAAAGACAACCAAAATTTCCTACCATGAGCCCAGATCATGCTGCCAGGACCAGATGGCAGCACCAGATCCAGATTAGGTCTGTACCTCCAGCTGGTTCAGCACAAGCAGAGGCAGGGAGCAAGGAGTGCACATCAGGGGTCTGGGTTTGCACCAGCCCCATGTCCCCTCTGCCCTATCATGCAAAACCAAATGCTGCAGAGGAGAAAAAGTCATTTAGAGCAAGGAGCTCCTGCTAATCTGTAAAACCCTTGCTCAGGAGGGGATGGTCAGAACAGGGAGGAGGTTTATGGCCTTGCAGAAAGGGAAGGGTCAGGAAGCCCATGTCCCCAGAGACCGTGGGAATTTCAAGCAGCTGCTGCTAACAATTAATGCCTTGGGACAGTGTTTTTGCAGAGAGAAGCAGGGAGGAGCTGTCCCTGGGTCCTCAGTCCCTGCAGAGAGGAGTAGTAAGGAGGTCCCAGGGTCTCAAGGCATCCCCAATTCCAGGAAGTAAAGGATAGACCCCATCAGGGAACTGCCCAAAAGGCTTCCCAGCACATAGGACTGCAAGCTGGGGCTGCTGCAGTGTGAGGTGCTAAGTCAGGAGAGCAGAGGGGGTTCTTACCTGTTTCTCAGTCATGGCGTAGATGTGCTGGCGGTCGGGACTCAGCACCAGGTCGCGCAGGATGGAGCTGCCCTCATGGGCCACAACGTTCTCATACTGCAGAGCTTGGTGCTTCCTCTCAGCTGTCAAGTCCACCAAGATCTGTGGGAAGAGTAAGGAGGGGTGAGAGCATGATACCACAGGCACCTTAGCCCCCACCCAAGATGTGGGATATGGAATGTGCCCCACTAGGGATGCTGCCCACCATCTCACACCAGCGTGGCCACGCCACAGCCCCTGCCACATGACAGAGTCACGGCTGCTTTGCCAACATCCCAACCCTCTCTGGAAGATGAAACTGCAGCGTCTTCTTCCCTTTACTGCATTTGTCTGGTGCATTTGTATCGCATTCATGCTGATGGCATTCATCTCTCTCCAGGGAGTGAGGCCACAGTCCCCGGTTCTCATGCTGCACCCTTCTACATGCTGCCCTGCTCCCCCACTGCTGCTCAGCCCAAAGCCCCTCCAACTTGTAGCACAATGCAGATGAGCCCCCAGCTTGCAACAAAGCATCAAACCCCATTTTGCCACGGGAGTGCCAAAAGCAGCTTGCACATTGCAGGCAGGATCCTGCAGCGCACGCAGGCAGGGCTTGCATCTCCCCATCCATCAGGGAAAACACTTGGGCTCGTGACCGGGGAAGTCAAGAGGGTCTCAAGGAAGTTTCAGGTCAATAGAGGTTCAGAAAGAGCCTTTGTTCCCTGAGCAGGAACACAGTGAAGGATTTAATCCCCTTATAGCTCACAATTACGTTAAAGCTCTTCCTAAGTACACCAGTCCCTGGTTGGACCAGTGATAACCACATCAGGAGGAACCATGGGGCTAGAGGCACACACCACACAGTGGTGTGGGCTCTGCACTCAGCCCTGCTACTTGACATTACCTTATTGCCACCCCTGCAAGCCACAGGTACTTCCCACTCATGCCACTGATTGTGATACCCCCAGATTCGGGCTGTCCCCTGGCACAGGGCAGCCTCAAGGAAGGCAGTGCCAGAGAAACGGCTCAGGGGGTCTGGTCTGCTCCCACGGGATGGGATGGGATGGGAATCATGCCAGCAGCACATTCTGCAAAAAGCCCAGTAGCAGGCAGAGAAGCATCGCGCCCAGAGAGACAGAGCAAACTCTGCCCAGGATCAGCTACATGCTGCTGCTGGCACACACAGGGACCTGGTCCAGCACCTCCATCTGCAGGACTCAGGATCCTCCCACAGCAGAGGGACAAATCCATTGCTTTGAAGAACCCTCCAAGTGTATCCCACAGCCCTGCCCTGGTCATTGCACCCACTCCCACGGCCCAGTACAGCCTTGCACCCCCGCAGCAGCCACTCCAGCATCCCAGCCACCTCGTCCCTCTTCTGCAATAAATTGCTGCCAGCATTTGCACAGTTCCCAATCAGGAGGATACGGGTCGGGAAAGCAGGATCCCGGTGTGCAGCTGATTAGCATGGAAATGTATGCGGCTCACAAACAAACCGGGCCCGTTTAATTAGAGCGGCGCCTTTGATTCACTGCCAGCCTCCTGCATGCACCAGCCCCGGATTATTTTTAGGCAGTTTTACAAAACAAATGTATTTAATTAAGAAAGAGACCCCTGAGCAACCAGAGAGCGATGAGTCCTGCATAGCAGTGAGAAAAGGGCCGCCCTCTCCCCAGGGATATGGCGACCAGGCTTGCAGGGTCAGGCTAATGCTTGGGAGCCCACAGCACAGCCAAAAAACCCAGAATGGTCCTGGTACTCACCCGACTTCACAGCATCCTTTGCTACCACCCCTGCACAGCCTCTGCTCCCCATCAGCCCCAAGCTTGGTACCACGATATGCTAGGGAACCCAGAGGTGCCTAAAGCCTCTGCCTGCCCTTTGTGCAGGGGGTATCTTGTTGTCCAGGTCCATGTTTGTTCCTACTCCAAACATCAGAAGAGGTCAAGCCCCAGACATCTGCAGTACGGGGCCAAGTGGCACACCAGCCCCGCTGTGTCCCTTGCTCAGTAGTACCCAGCATTACCCCCAGAGCCCGACCCTGCCTCCCCACATCTCCTCAGAGGTTGCTCCCCTCCCAGCTCTCAGCTTCTCCCCTACAAAACCCTGTCCAAGCCAGCTCTCCAGGGGAGGGTAACAAGGAATATCCCCCCCTCCCCAGTAAGGCAGCATCTCCCCACCTCGCTATGGCAATGTGACAAACACACCTTTCCAATCCTTTTATGGGCCGCAGTTGCGGCACAGAATAATCGATATAGTTTTACCCTGGTTCTAAAATAGATCTATGGCTGGATGTCGCACTGGCAGTAATTTTTAACTAGCGGGGTAATTTCCCCATTACATTATTGCACTGCGCAGTGCTGGGAAAGAGAAAGAGATGTATTAAAAAAAACAACAGACATGAAGCACTTCCAGTTAATTTGAGGCTCCAGGAAGAACCTAAAAATACTCTCAGTAGTCAAATGGGGCTGGAGCCCAGCCTGACACACGTCAGGATGCTCTGGGGGGGGCCATGCACACACAGGAACCCTTCTCTCTAGCACCTCTCCCCCTGCTAAGGATACTCTTGGGTTTGGGATTCAGGAAAATGAAATTCTGAAGACCTGGTATTCAAGTTGTTTTCTGGTTTGTAGTTCCAACGGACAGAAGGAGATTCTGAGTTAGCTCATGGTCAGGAAATGCATCCTGATGCTCCTCCATAGCATGAGAAAATCATAGAATGGTTTCGGTGGAAGGAAGCTTAAAGATCATCTAGTTCCAACCCCCATGTTCCAATTCCCTGATTCCACTATATCAGGTTGCTCCAAGCCCCATCCAACCTGGCCTTGAACATTCCCAGGGATGGGGCATCCCCACAGCTCCCCTGAGCAACCTGTGCCACTGACTCACCACCTTCATAGTGAAAAATTTCTTCCTAATATCTAATCTAAACCTGCCCTCTTTCAGTTTAAAGCTATCACCCCTTGTTCTATCACTCCATGCCCTTGGCAAAAGTCCCTCTCCAGCTCTCTTGGAGCCCCTTTAGGGACACAAAGGTGCTGTAAGATCTCCCCAGAGCCTTCTCTTCTCCTGGCTGAAAAACCCCAACTCTCTCAGCCTGTCTCCATAGCAAAGGTGCTCCAGCCCTCTGAGCATCTTCACAGCCTCCTCAAGATTCACTCCAACACTCACTCCATCACTTCTTATGTTGGGGACCCCAGAGCTGGACACAGCACTGCAGGTGGGGTCTCTTACAAAAGCAGAGGGGCAGAATCCCCTCCCTGGATCTGCTGGCCACTCTGCTTTTGATGCAGCCCAGGACATGGTTGGCTTTCAGGGTTACAAGTGCACATTGATGTCTTGTCAACCAACACCCTGAAGTCCTCCTCTGCAGGGCTGCTCTCGATCCATTCTCTGCCCCAGCCTGTGTTTGTGCTTGGGATTGCCCTGACCCAGGTGCAGGACCTTGCACTTGGGTCTTGTTGAACTTCATGAGGTTCACACAGGACCCCCCTCAGGCCTGTCAAGGTCCATCTGGATGGCATTCCTTCCCTCAGCATGTCAAGCACACCACACAGCTTGAGGTCATCGACAAATTTGCTGAGGGTGCACTCGATCCCACTGTCCATGTCACCAACAAAGATGTTAGAACAGTGCTGGTCCCAATCCTGACTCCTGAGGAATGCCACTCCACCTACAGCAGATAGACCCTAGCACTATCCCATGCCAAGCAGAACCTAACTGCCCACAGTACCCATGCCATGCAGAGAAGAGGTGGGAACCCTTTTCAGCAGGATTAGCCCAGTATGAATCTACCCATCCTGGCTGGCAGGAAGAGGATGGGCTGTTTGGATTGTAACATGGCAGAGCAGCACAAGGGATGCACAAGGTGCCTCCCAGCTCCTACAGACTCTGTGAGGGACCACTTTCCTCCCCCTCCCTGCAGCCACAGGGTAGCTGGGAGCAGGGGAAGGGGGAGAGGATGCAGTTTAATCAGAGCAGCCCCCCTCGGAAACACACTCCTTCCTGCCCACCCTGCCTGCCTTCCCACTCGGGGGAAAAGACATTTACCATAAATAAATAAATAAATAAACATATTAACCTTTCTCCTCATCCTGATGCTGATATAATTACCCAATACTAATAATTACTCACACTAATTTCTCGCTCAGGATTCCTGCCCTCGCTCCTGCCTGCCTCAGGCTGGCTTCAGGCAGCAGCTCGGCAGTGCTGCCTCCTGCCAGGGGCTGCAGGAGCCCCAGGGGGCAGCTGGATCCCAGGGCTGAACCAAGGCAGAGGAGCAGGAGTGAGGGTCGACTTGTGGGGCTGCAGCCTCAGCAAGTACGTGGAGAAGACCAGAGGCATGAAACTATAAACTCCCCGCTCGTGTGAATCCTCTCAAAGCAAGCCCAGGGGCTGCTCTGCCAGAAACCCAGGCACAGCTGAAGAGGGAAGGTTGAGGACCTGGACCCCTATAAAATGAGAACCCTGGCAAAGGAAGGATGAGGGAAAGGATGGGCTGCAACACCCCAGCCAGCAGGGACCCCGGTGTAATGAGTGACAGTGGACAGCACACCCCACCTGGGCAGATATAAAGTCTTCTCCCAGGAGACGTGGAGAAGGTTCCTGGGCATAGTCTTGTCTTGGCTGGAAAAAGGAGTTGCCATCCCATACAAGGTTTTGGAGGAGGAGAGCACTCGCCTTGACAAAAAAACAGCTCCTTCCATTGCAGCATGCTTCTGCCCTGGGAAAGACACCCTTGAGGCTTGTCCAGGTAAGGAGGCACCTCCCTACAGCCATAACCACTGTCCAAACTGCCATGGGGAAAACTCCCAGCATCCTTATGGCCACTAGCAATGGGCACAAGGTGGAGAGGAACATCTCCCCAGGGTCAATTTTTGGAAAGACAGGCAGCAGCCATGACCTGGCAGCCACCCAGCACTGGCAGCGGGTCCAGAGGAGGACGGCAGTGGAGGACAGGGCTTTACAGCTCATCCTGGGCCAGGAACACCAGGTGGAGAGGGAGAAAGCACACAGCCGGAGAGGGAAGGCAGCTGCAGACATGCCAAGGCTGCTTTTGGATTTCACATGTGCCAGCAGATGTCTGGCTGGGGTCTGGGAGTTGGTGGGCTGGGCCACTGGCTCCCTGCAGGACCAAACCCACATGCTTGGGGACACATCGAGAAGGTCCCCAAGAGACCCCATCTCAACACAGGGGACACCTCCCTAGCCCACCACCAGGAAGAGGGGGCTCTTCACTGCTTTGCAGCCACAGGCTCTCCCACCCCAGTGTAACATCTCCTCACCTCCAGGCTCTCAAGCCCCCACCCTGAGTCCCAAGCGGTCCCCCGCAGACCCCTCCTCCGGGCAGGAGAAGTGCTCAGCCAGGCTTTGTACTCTTATCTGTGCGGGGCTGTGATTAATTCGCAGCGGCTGGCAGCAGCTACAAGAGGAGGGCGCTTTTGCCCGCCTGCCACACTTCAAAGGCAGGGACTTATCTGCCTGAAACACACTCGGCAGCCTTTTCACGGGGACCCTTTCCAGTTCCACGGGGCTCACACGGTGCTGACGGGCGATGCGAAAGAAAGGCTTATTTACGGGAGTGCATTTCAAAGCCTCCCCTCTTCCCTCTCGACATGCACTGGGGAAAGAGGAGAGTTCCCCAGCCCCAGGGATGTCCACCGGGGACAGAGATTGAGCAGGCAGGGACAAGACAAGGCTGTGAGGAGAGGATGCTGGAACGAGGTCCCTGTCCTACCTCTGTCCAGTTCCACAGCACATCCCTGAGTTGGGAGAGGAAAAAGCTTTGACATGGGTGGAGGGCAGAGTCCAGCCCCAGAACTGAAACCTTCCCCTCCCCATGCCACCAGTGCTCATGGCTGAGGCACCACTGAAGTTCCAGGCTCCCACACCCAAATCAGCAGGTATGCATCCCCTTTCCAGGACAGCGGGGCTGTACTAATGCCTCCAACATTCTGCTTTGATTTTGGCACCAACCATCCAAAAGGCACAGGGCAAATATAACCAGAAGAAGAGTTGGTCCTGGCAGAGCTCACCCCCCAAACCATAGGACCACCTCCCAGAGGCAAGAGAGGGCCCAGGGCAGAAGTGACAGCTGCCACGTAGTGTCACACAGCACCACGCTGACAAGCCTACAGCTGGAAAAGGCATCACCTGTGTCCAGCAAGTGGGGCTGGTGAGGAAAGTGACTCCCCTGAAGTGTCAGCCTGCACAGCCCCTCCTGGCACATGGCCTGAGCTCACCCCAAGCAGTGTGGGGATAGGGACACCGGCTGTCCCTCCACATGCCTTCCCCTGCCAGCCATCCCCCCAGGACCAGCAGCTGCCACCCACACATCCCTCTCCAGTTTCCAAAGAAGGCAAGGGGTTTAAATGAAATTCCTGAATCAGTTGCTCTGGGGGGATACACATTCCTCTTCCCCCACCCCCCCGCCGAGGAAGGTGCAGCAAAAGTCAGCGCCAGGAGCAGCTGTGGGGCCATGGTATCATCTGTCCTGTGGGTACAGCCAGTGGGTACTGTTGGAGAGGGGGGCACTGGCATGCCAGGGGTCAAGAGCAGGCAGGAGAAGGCAGTGGCTCCTGTTCCTTCCCACTGTAGTTACCAGACTTCAGCATCCAGGGGGATAAGCACTCACATCCAGTTTCACTCAGATAACAAGGAAGTCATCACCGGGATTGCCTGTGCCATGCTTTACCAGGGCTCACCCTACAGTTGCTCTGTGCCACAGGGCAGGAGCCAGGCACCCAGAGGAAGGGTACAGGCAGGGCTTTGGGGATGCATCTCCCAAGGGCTCTCTCCTGGAACTGGCAACAGGATGGGCCCCACAGAAACATCCCAGCTATGCAGGGCAGGCTGGCAGCCGGCATCCCTGTTCCCCCCAGCTGGCTGGCTGGCCACTCTCTCTGCCACCCCACCAGCTGCCTGCACAGGAATGTACCAGGATGACACATGCCTCCTGCCAGACAGGCAGGCAGCTGCTGGCTGCTCAAACCCAGCAGAGCCAGGTCCTGTCCTCCCAGCCTCCTCTGCAGGAGAAGGTTTTACTGGTGCCTCACACAGGTCTGGGATGCTCCTGCCTCATCACTAACCTGCCAATGAGCAAGGTGAGCTGCCCCGACTGCATTCAGTGAAACACATTCACTTGAAAAAGATGAATACAATTGTGCAAGGCTTTTGTCCTGGGCCCAACATCGCCCTGAGTCACAGAATACTGGGACTTTAATCACATTGGTATAATAAAGCAAAAAATAAGGAGATACTTAATTTAAATCAATGCTCATAACAGCAACAAATGCCAGCCGACACTGGCAGATGTGACACTGGTTCACAGCCAGTTTCAAAGTACACATTACTGCTGGTGTGCCATCCCTAGGCAGTATCCTGAGCTTGGCCATGTGGGCTGAGGACAGATGTACTCACTGCACCTCCCCAGGCAGGTGGGGTGGGAACTGGGTGAAGGTGCTGGGATTTGCCTTAGGAAAGAGAGAGAGGGAGGCAGCGGAACATGCCCAGAAGGCCCCTCTCCAAAACTCTTCAACCACCTTTTTCTTTCATTTAAACTCATTTCCATCTTTTCCCCTTGTTTAGCCACCCACACGAGTGATGCTCCCCTAAGCCAAGTGGGCTCAGCAGGGCCGGCCAAACCAGCATCAGCCCACACAGCACGGCACAGCACAGGATTGACCAGCTCCTCGCCCACTGTCTACAAACCTTCCCAAAATCTCTGCTACCAGGTCTGCCAGCATGGCTCCATCAGCAGGACAGGAAGTACAGCCCAATACACTGTTCCAGCAATTCTGACAGAATTGAGATGCTGTCAGAAAAATCCCTTCCATCTTTCTACCGAAACGGAACTGCTGGAAAGAGGGAGTGAGTGCCAGGGTACTGCATAGGAGAAGCACCTTTGACGGAGTCAAACCCAGGTGCAGAAGGAACTGATGGATATAACAAAGTGGAGGGAGGAATTAAAGGCACCCCCCTCCCTGGGAGCCACACAAGGTGGGATGGGTTAAGGCACTTGCCCCGCTTCTCTCCCCAGTAAAGCCCCCAGGTCTCATCCCCCGCAGCCCCCAGCCCCACGGCTGCTCCGCCAGTCTCGAGCCATTGATTTCTCAGCTTTGCCCTTCAAAACTCTCTTGGCTCAGAGCCCAGTTCATATCGTCTAGTCACTCAGGAGCAAAATATCTCTATTATTATTGCAATTATTTCCCAATCAGCATCGCTCAGGACTGAGGCGGTCAGAGGGGGACCCAACAAGCAAATCAATGGGCAGCTGCTGCCCCGGGGGCTGCCAGGGACAGGGGGAGAGGTGCTGGCAGCTGCCAAGTGGCACAGGGAAGGGCAGGCAGAGGACAGGGCACCCCAGGGACCCCTCCATGTGATGCCATGGCCCAGCAGGGTGGCAGTACTCGGTCTTTGCTGACTGTCAGCCAAGCAACAGTGATGCAACTTAACCTCTGCACAGAGGGTGCACACAGCTACTGACGCTGCACGCTCTGGATGCAACGGAAGGACTTTACCTCCAAGGCTAAAGAGAACCGACTGGAGTTCCAGCGTGTCCCTGGGAGCAGCACAGCAGCTGCCAGGACATCAGTTCCTTGGGGTGGGAGCGACAGAGCATCTCAAAACTATCCCTCCAGCAGCATAGAGCCTGCATCTGACCATGCCCATTCCAGCACAAATGTCCAGTGAAATTCCAGCACCACGTCCCCCCCACAGAAATGTCCCACTTGAGGGAGGGGAACACAGGCAGGTAAGAGGGTCCTGCTGTTTTTCTCAAGCCTTGGGAAGAAAGGACAGAGCTGCGGAAGTAGGAGAGTGCTGTAATGGACAGGCAAGGAATTTTAGCCTTGCAAAACAGAAGGTAAGTGCAGAAAAAGCAGAGCAAAATGCAATGGGGATCTTCTCACTGCATCCCACTGTTCCTCTTCATGTAAAAATAACGCCCTGGGTGATAGCAGTGAAGGGCAGAGCACATCACAGAAATACCAGATTATTTTTTTCTCTTGTTCATTAATTACTGTAGGCATCCCAAGTGTCCCAGCAGGCCCCAGGCATGAATGGCATGAATGAAGCCATGGTAATGTGTCACCCTCCCGGCTCCCACAGGACTCAGACTGCACGTGACCAGCCTGGGGCAAGTTAATATCTAAACATTCCAGAGAAGGCCCTGGGAAGAAAGCTCTCACCTGAAGGACTCAATACTGAGTTTTCCAGACAAAAGCTATCTTCTCCACTGCAAAGGCACTGGCTCCACCAAGATCACATCTTTCTGTCCCATGGGGACCAGCCTAAACCTTTGGCTACTGGTTCCCCTGACACACAGTTTATCACCCCATTCAGCAAGTGCCATCCCCAGCCTCTCCACAGCTTAGAAGTTGGTATTTCTTCTGCAAATCCCAAGCATTACTTATTTACCTCTTAATGATGCTTCTCAGATCTATAGGGCAGCAAAAACCCTCTTTCCTGAGCCTCACTGAGATTCTTGCCCATGCAACCAGACCAAAATAACCCCAACATGAATGACAAAGGTTTGTCCCACCACCCTCATCCTTCTGGCCACTGAGGACATGGAGCAATGGCCAGGGGCTCAAAGCCTTGCTGACTGCCAGCAGTGATGGGGACCATCTCCTTTCCAGGGGAAAAAGGCAGGGAGGAGTTATCAGGGCTTCACCAGGGACACAGCAGGGAGGAAGTGTGAGCTCCCAGGGCTGCAGCACAGCTGGAGATCAGCTGGATCCTTCCTCCCCTCTTGGCTCCAGGAAAATAGCTGTTTCCTTCCTGGTCCCTAAACAACACAGCAGTGAGAGAGGAGCTGCCTGAGGAATAGGCAGGGGCTGTAGGTCTTACAAACAGAGGAGGAAAAGCCAACACTGAGGAGGGCTGTGGAAGGACACACCCCAAGGGGGGATCTGTTTCAGGGTACTCTCCCTGATCAGGTCCCCTCCCACCACAGCAGCCCCACACTCAGATTCAGCACCAGCCAAGCCCCTGTTTCAGTGGGGCTGCCTGCACAGGACACCACAGCTTGTGCCTGGATTTAGCCATCCATCAGACTCCAGTGCCTTCTGCATCCCCGTCTCAGCAGCTCCCCACTCATTCAGCCCCAGCCACGTAAGTGCACCAGCCAGTATTTCCACAGCAGGAGAGCCAAAAGCCATTTGCTGCAGCAACACTTTGCAGCAAGGGGGGTATAACAGGAATGAAATTCACTGCCTGTTCACCTCCACCTACGGAGAAGGACAACACCGACTGCACAAAGGGGATTCGGCTTCACCTGTTTGACACCAGCTTTGATCCCTTTCTACCAATCAGGCCTCTTGTTACTGCAGCTCCTGGCTTTCCTGGTGTTTTGTCTCTGTGGTCAAATCACACCAGACTGCCCAGGAGAAGCTGATAAGCAATAAACGAGCAGGGTCGAAATATGCAGGGCACAGTGACATTAAATAATAACACCCAACACAATCCGTGGGACTGGGCAGCCAGAATTTCTTACAGATTCAAAGACAAAATCATACATCACACAATGTACTTCATGGGAATGTAACCCATGGCATCAGGAGAAGGCAGAAAGTTACAGTCACACCTTTCTTTCCTTTCCTTTTTTTTTTCTTACCTCTTTAGATCAACAGCTCCACTATCAACATGTCATGATCAAAACTCCAAGTTCCACCTTTCCTCATGAAACAGTCCTTGCTCTAAACACAAGCACTTTCAAGACTACAGAAGAAATCCTCCAACATTCCATGGCCAGTGATACCTACAATAACAGCCAGCTAAGCTTGGCTTTGCATTGAGCACACCAGAGTGCCTGCAAATATTTTGCTTCCACCTCACTGAGGCCCTTTCACTCACTCCGCCTTGAGCTCTTGATGTGTTTGCTAAATTCCCTGTTCTTACCTTTCATTCATATTTTACGGTTTCATTCCCACACCCTAAACCTGGCTCTCCTACAGCATTTCCAGCCTGGAGAGCCACATCCCGGGCTACACTACAGCCTTCTCCACATCTTCACAAAGCCTGTGGAAAGCTACGGGGCCGTGAATCCCCACCATGCAGAACTTGGAGTGAAGAAAATCTGCAGTGGGCTCTCTGTTCAAAATCAGGATGGAAATTAGGCTTTTCAGTCTGCACACTGGAGCAATTTCGAAGGAGAGATTGAGAAGATTTAAATATAGAGATTGCTTTCCCTAAGGATGCTGCTCAAGATATTTAAGAGCTCAGGTTTTACACGGCATGGATTTCCTTCAGCATCGATGCAGAACTCCCTGCCCCGCTTCTGCAGGCAGCAATCCCTTCTGCAATCAGCAATCCCTTCTGAAGGCTGTCAGGGAGCACAGGGTCCCATTGGCCAACACTGAGCCCATCAATGATGGCAGGGCTCACTCTGGGGGGTAAACTAGGGTGCAGAAGGGCTGGACCCTACCCTGAGCTTTCCAGGTATGACAGCATTCGGCAACAAATCCTTATGACCTCAGCTCTTGCATGTCAATGCAATGGAAAATGACAAGCCCAACTAACTCCATAATGAATTACTCCTGGGAATGCAGGGCTGCTCTCTGAAAGCCCAGCTCTTGCTAAGACCAGACCACATGCCACATTCAAGACCAAGTTCTTAGAAGATCTTTAAGGAACACCTACCACCCTTGCCACCATTCCCACTGCTTCACGGGGATCTCAAGTGGAGCTGCTACCCACCATGACCTGCCGGCACCATAGCCAAGGAGCTGCCCCCACATGGCACCTGGCAGCCTGGAGAATGCCAGGCAAGGGTCACTGGCCCAGTGCTAGAGAGAGCAGAGATGGGACAGGCACACAGTCCCTGGATAAGGAGCTTTATCCCAAGATGCAACCCTGGCAGGCACCCATCACATGCCTGAATATCTGTAAAGGGAGGCCAAGGGGTGGGAAATGATGTTAATTAAAGTTTTAATTACTGTAACCAAACGAGTAGTATAATTACTTTATTCTCACAGAGACTTCAAACTGATTAAGGACCACGTGCACAATCTTCGGGTTGATGTGGTTTTTAATTAAACGTGCCATCAAAGACAGTGAGAGGGGTGGGCAAGACAGTGGCTCAGCCCTTCCTGAACCTCCAGAGACCTCGTGCAAGGAGGGAGTCCAGGCTGGCAAAGACACATGGGTCAGCAACAGCAGCAGCATCCAGTGCCAAAGGCCAAAGGTAAGTGCTTTGGGAAGACTGAAGCCAGTGCGGTGCACACCAGCAACTTTAAGGAAAAGCTCCTCTCCTATACATCAGCCCTCAGCTTCACATTTCCCCAAAACATCTACCTTTACAAACATTTGCAAAACAGCCCCACATGGGCACTGAAAATATTAATGAACTGGTGCTGCCAACTGGAGGGAATGATTAAAAAACAATTTTGCAAAGGTATCCTTTTCAAATAATAATAATACTAAAAGACAAAGCAGTAAAAATTAAATTCCCAGTCCCCTACCTCAAATAAATAGTATCAGAATTTGAAATGAGACATAATTACCCCGGCAAGGTTAAAGCTGCTAATGCACATGGAATACAGAATCACCATCCATCATAATCATATCTCATATCACAGCCATTATTTATAATTAGGAGGCACAGTTTAAAAAACACATAAAGACGCCCATGTAATGCAGTAATTCTTCAGTTATTGCTCCTGGAGGGCCAATCCTGCTCCGATTTGTGGAGTCCAGGACCAGGCAAAAGTAATTCCCTAAAAGTCATTCCCAAGAATCTCCTCTTTGGGAAGGGAAACCCACCTCAGCCCACCTGCAAGCCCTGCCTAAGTGCCATAATGTCAGCAGTTGGGCACAGCTGGGCTGCACTGGGTCCCTTCCAGCCATTTCAAACCCAAGTGGGCTCACAGAGTATCCAGACAGTCCTTTTCCCTTAACTATAGTGAATTTACAATTTTTTCCCCAAATGTCAGTGCAGGAAGAGTAGACTTGAGCAGACAGTAAAGCCACAACCCAGCTCAGCAAGGCAGGAACATGCAAAGGTGGGCCTTTGTCTGGACTTTTTCCACTGCTGGGTGGTTGCTACTTTTTTTACCTATTTTCAAAACCACAGAACGAGTCATAGCAAGAGCTGGAAAAACCAAAAGCTAACCCCAGAGCTGCTGAAAGCTGCCTTCCTTTGAAGCGCGGGCTTTGCAGGCTGCCCCCGTGCCCCAGTGAAATATTAACAAGCTTCCTGCGAAGCAGGAGGAAATTACGCTTAATATATTCTGGGGAAGTCCACAGACAGCAGTGCCTACACAGCAGAGCCTGGCTCGAGAGGGACCTACCTCCAAATCCCTTCTCCTGCCAGCATCAAGGAGCAGCCAGTCTGCAGCCCTGCAGGGACATGCAGCAGCTCCATCACACAAACACAAGCACTGAGTAAAGCCCTTGCACACAAAAGCACAAACCCTTGGACATGGTGGGATAAACAGCTGATTCAGAGCCCCAGGAATCTGGGAGACACAGATTTGCACCCTTTGGTGACAAAATAGAAACCAACAGTGGTTGGAGAGGGTGTCCTGAGGACACAGAGCCATGATGGTAGAGGTGATAGCAAAAGCCCAGGAAAGAGAAAACAGAAAGGACAGACACACACACGTGTGTAAATCTAAGCTACAGTGTTTTTAGAGATGGAAAAGCAAGATGGGTTAAGGAGAGGGAGGAGCTGAGGCATGGCCAGAGAGGCACAAGTCTCCAGCTCAAGCAGCGCCAGGAAGGAGCTCAGCCCTCGGCAGCCCAAGGGGAACAGCTGAAGCCGACTCACCCCACCAGTCTCATGACTCTTACTCACAGCAGAGCTGCACTTTCTCAAAAGTTTCACTAAGCTGTAAAACAAGAAAAAATGACAAAAAAAAGAAAAGGGAAAAAAACAGGCAAGAAAAAGACAGCTTGCAGATGCACATACAAACACACACTCTCCAGAACCCAGGAAACACGTTTCCAATGTAGGTTGCCGTAAACAGAACCAAATACCAGCTGAGTTTCCAGCCAGGCACCCCTCACCAGGGGTGCCAAGAGGAGCTCTGTGCAGAGCAGCACCACATCACTACCACCATGAAAGGCAGGGACAAGCCTTTTTGGGGTTCAGGCACTGTGTCCCACCTGGCTGTCAGCTCTCCAGGGCAGGTTTGCATGGTGAGTACCACTCTATGCAGCTCATCATGAATGACAGCTCTGACCACTAGAGCTGCAAGCAGGGGACACAGGTTATCTCTTGAGTCTGCCCTGAGCATTTTCCAGCTCCCCCTCTATTTCAGACAGCCAGTGCACTACCCTACATGCCAAGGATCTGCAGTCTTGTAAGACTGGATAAGTTTGGGGAAGACCACCTTGGGGATGCCAGAGAGGGGATATTTGCCACAGGGCTATGGAGGAGTAGTATTGAAAAGGCAAAGGGGAGTGGTTCATCCCCCCACAGCCCTGAAATGATCATCAGCACCTCACCAGACTCTGGGTGCCATTCTTCAGCCATCTCGTCCCTGACAGCACACACCAGAAGGACTTTTAACACCACTGGCAGCAAAAGAAGCAGAGAGAGGAGGAGGTGCTTTGCAGGCTTGGGCAGAGGATCACTATTTGCCCTTCCAAGTGCTGAAAACTAATCCCCCCCTTCCCCCTTTTTATCCCATTGAAAACTTGACAGAACCTCCTAGCGCTTTGCAGTTGAAATTGGCAGGTCTTAAATTAATTGACTGCAATTTTACACAACAACATGTTTAGCTGCGAGCTGGCCCGCGGCCCGCTTGGCTCGCCACCACTCCCCAGACACTTTTCAAGCAACCTCCAAAACTTCATAACACATCGAAGGCGAGGCGAGCAGGCTGCCAACGTGACCCGCTCCCTGCCAAAAGCCAGCCCTGCCTCCCCGCGCCCCCACCCCGACCCTGATCCAGCTCCTCCGGTGTTTTCCCCCACTCTTGTTAATGGCTCGTTAAATTATTCTTGTCGTCTCTGAGGATTTTTGCTCCTCCAAACTACGAGGAGCATGGGGCGGGCTGGGTTACGGGCCCGCTGCTTTGCCATGGAAACGGCAGCCATGGGACCAATGCACGCAACAGGAGTGAGAAAAGTCAGGGTGGTTTTTTTATTTCAATCCATCCTGACACATTGCTGTTCTCCTTCTGCTCAATACCACGAAGGACAAAGCCCAAAGCAAAAGACGACAACGCAGTGGCAGGTTTGCAATGTCCCCATCCGGGACTGAGTGCTCGGGGTAATGCAAAAGCACACAACCCCAGTACCCAAGAACAAGATGATGCCTGTAACCCATCTTCCACCCCTCCAAAAAACAACCATGCTTCTCTTAGGAGAGGGTCTGAGGGGGCACTGCAGCTTGCAGGGAGCCTGCTTGCAACCCAACACCCAGAATTCAGGGCTGGTCCCGGCTCAAGGTCTCTCAGCCTCCCAGCTCCCGCGAGACACTGTCACTGCCTCAGCCAAGCACAAGCCCCAGCAATGAGTCAGCCCCCGCTCCCAACCCTAATCTAATCCTGTCCCCAGTGCCGGGCAGCTTTCCAGGGCATGTCCACAATATGAAAGGCGCGCTCTCGCCGCACTGCTGGGTCGAGAGCTGGGGGAGGAGAGGGGAGGATTGCTCCGGCTCTGCTGAGGACTTGGGTCGAGCAGCTGATGCTCTGCGAAAGCCAAACTGGGGGTGGGTTGTTTGTGTGATTTCATTGCTTGAACAAACAGAAACATCCTGTATGTGATTAAGAGCCTTTATGAAAAACACATCAGTGCTGAGCCCCACAGCTGGGGCCAAAGGTATGGCTGCGGCGGGAAGGCAGCGCGCAGCAGGATTCGGCCGCTCTGGGGTGAGGAGAGCTCCCTGGCAGATTCACACAGCCACACCACCCCAGAGACATTTCAGACCATGCACAGAAACAGACATCCCCACTAGGAAATCATCTCCCCTATAAAATGTCATTGTTTTCATGCCAACCTCCCCAAGCTCTAGGGAGCAAGAGGCACAGCAGGGTTACGGACAGCCCACAAAGCCGCAGGCAATGGCTGCTTGGGGAGAGGCAGCCAAGGCTCTAACATCACTCTGAAGCTTTAATTCTTTTCTTTATCACCTTCTGCCCCAGGATATCAAAGTATTCCATGCATGCCTCGAGCCTGCTCCTCCTTTTGGCTGCAGGCATCACCACCCGCAGATGGTACAGAGGAGAAACGGACACAGGCAGGAGAAGGGAACTGACCACAGTCCACCCCCGCCCCGGAAAAAGGGAGAACTCCAGCTCCTGCCAAAAACCAGGACTTGCCTGGACATGTGCAGCCATCACCTCCACAGACCCTGCCCTCCACTCCAACAGAGCTGCCTCTAGGGAGCTGCGCCAGGAAAACACATGCTTTTGTTTAAGGAGCACAGGCTGAACAGGGAAAACGGCACTTAAACGTTACACACTCACACATCAAAAAAAAAGAAAAAAAAGAAAACTGAAGTTTTGTAGTTGTTTCTCTGGCAAGGTTCAAAATAGGGCAAGGTTTTTGTTTTTGCTGGGAGGCTTTTAAAAAAAAAAATGTATTTCATCCAAACTATCCTTGAAACATTCTTGACATTTATCACCATAAACTTTTCCTCCAATTAATTGCTTCTATACGACTATCATTTTCCTGATGAAAAACAACACCAGAAACTCGCAAGCTATTTAAAAAACGCTCACTCGCTCTCTCTTTCTTTCTGCCTGCTCTCGAGCATAAACAGAATTATGGAGGTTGGGGGAATCAAAAACAACAGTTTTGACTTGACAGCCTTGGCCAGCGAAAGCTGCCACCCGTGGCAGGGACACTGAGGGTGACACTTGGAGCTCACTAGATGCTGCAAAAATACCCCGGGTCTGCAGGTATGAGGTATCACCTCTGGCACCCACTCAGAAATGCACAGTGGGCCAAGTCTCCGGCAAAAAATCATGAACTTGGAGATTTGGGATGCGTTTATAGCCAAGGCTTTCACAGCAAATGCTCACACAAGTGCGACAGTAAATGAAAGGGAGGAACCAAAGGAGCGCAGAGCTGAGTGAAGATGCTTCCATCCCAGAAGGATTTAAGGATCCCACATTAAGGGACAGATGGGTAGCACTGATATGTGCCCTTACTCACCAAGGCCAACTACACTTTGAAGTTTGAGCAAGCACATTTCCCCCGCCTCCTTCCCTGCTCCTCCACTCCCAGGCTGAAGGTAGCAATTTTTGCCCTCTTTTAAAACAACAAGACCTTGGAAGAAGAAGCCAAAGCTCACACATCCCACATTGAAGCTGACTCATCCCCCTGGGAGAGCCCAGGAATCTCATTCCCAGGTTATGGTGCTCCAGCCGCAGGCTCACACTTTCCCACCGGCAGACTGACAGAGGGAAGGAGAGGGCAGGAAGGAAACCCCCAGCTGAGACAGGGAGTGTTCATCTCACCTTCTAGAGAGAAACACGTCTTTAATTTTAGACGTTGAGCGTAAAAACAAGATCCCCTGAGGCTCATAAACATACCAGAGAGAGTAACACGGAGAAACCCTGGAGAAATAAACCAAGAAATCAATTTGGGAAGTTCCCATCCATTGTGCAGGATGGGAATAACCTGGCACAGGCCACGTGGGCGAGGTGCAGTTTTCAGGTTTTTGAGTCTTTAAAGGACTTCACTTACTTCTCATATAAACCATCACATGTATCACCCTACCCCAGGAAACCAAATGTGGCAGTGGTAACCCCAGCTCCATCCAGTGTTTCCATCCAGGGGGGCAGAGGCTGCTCCACTTCCTCTGCTTGCCAGTACAGATGCCTCCAAGGTCCCACATCCCGACATCGTCACCAGGGATGCTGAGCATTTCTGCATGGCTGCATATGTGCCTGCCTCTCCAAGACACCCACTTTCCATAGCTAATTACAGATGCAGTCACCCTGGCCAAGACTTGGGCCTATTTTTGGAAATTTTTAAAGACAAATAAATACATACATATATATATATAGAGAGAGAGAGAGAGAGAAACACGCGCACATCAAAACTGCATCATATTTTCCCTCCATGAATTTTTTTCAGTTGCATTTTGCTCAGCAGCTACCAATTAATTTTTGACCACTGTTAATGGAAAGCAGAAAGCCAGGGGAAACAGGGAACAGCCAGGTGCTGACCCAGCCTCCAAGACCAGCAGAACTGCTTTCAAGACTACAAAATGCTCTACAGACCTCAAGCTTGCCTACAAGCACCTCTGTTGAGCTCAAAATCCATCCTCAGAGGATTCTGCTGCTTCTTTCAGTACAAATTTAGGTTTAAGTCCTGTTTGGGAAGAGCATCGCTAGTGACATGAGTTTGGTGGAGCTCAGGTTTTGATAGGGGTCGCTGCTGGGAGGATTGGGAGGATTCAAGAGGGACAGGGAGGATTTCTGCAGGTGAGAAAACCCCTCTTGGAGACGTGGGTGCTGTCTCCTTGAAGGTGGGAAATGGGACCAGGGGTCCTTGAAGGACATAACATCCGTGTGTCTCCAACTCCCTCCTCCCTGAGCTCCACCAGAGAATAGCCACAGCAAAACCACATGCACATTTTAACATCGCCCCTTTAGCTGCCACTACCCCAGCTCCCTCTCACACAGTTTCAGGAAACCCCTTACCTCAGGGGCCACCAGCCCAGCAAGCAGCATTAAGCCTCCAGCTATAGCAGCACCAGGTTTGCTCTGCAGATGCCGGCACATAATTAAGATCTACAGTGCCCTGTCAATCAAGGAGGGGAAAGAAACGGCAGGGAAACCTCTCCTGGGACACACCAGAAGCCTACACACTACTGGTGCCAGGGTGCCCAAGGGATGCTGGTGGGATGGCACAAATCCAACCCACCGCTGCAGCAAGCAGCCAGGGTCTCCACCCTCCAAACTGCCTTTTCTCACCTGCTTTAAGAACTGTAACGCTCCCAAAGCCAAGCCTGTGCTCTCCCACTGCAACATTGTTCCTAGCTCTCACTACAAATGGAACAGCCCCACTTAACAGCCCAATGGATATTGCAACCTAGAGTGCACCTGGAACCAAGGGCCAGACCTGCATTAGAGATGGGGTGCTACAGCATTTGAGGCTTCAATCTATCCCACTAAGGAGGCTGGGGGCGGGGGGGCAAAAGAACCTTTCCAGGGCTCCAGGCAACAGGAGAAAAGGTCCAGGGAAAGCAGAGGTGCAGAGGGCAAGCCCCCTCCTGCCCCAAAACATTCTCATTAACCCTTCCCCTTTGGGCCAAACCACGGAGCTTGGATCCAGCGGTTCTCAACCCACACTGCAGCAGCATCAGGGAGCAGCACGGGAAAACTGCACCCCAAGAGCATGCACAGCCTGGAGGGTAGCTGGACAACCCCCCTCCTTTACCCTGGAGCATCAGCCTTTCCCAGTCTCGTTCTTAAAGAGGTACTGCCCAGCAGGGTGGAGTGGCATCCCCACTACTCCAGAGACACGCGCAGCCACGCTAGCGCACAAATTGCTTCATTAAATGTCATTGCATTAAGCCAGTTTCATGAATTTAACATTGTCCCCGGACTGTTGTTTGCCTGAAAATTAAATTATGGCAACATTTGTTGTTTCAACGAGTTCTGTCTGTCAGGGAAGGGGCTGGAGGAAAAGATGCAGGCGCAGGCAGCCTGCTGCAGGACAGCATCGGGGCTCCTGTGGACATGCGGCTCCAGTGAAGATAGGAAACAGCCATGGTTTCCTTCATGGGGGTGGGAGAAGGGAAAAATTAAGTTAAAGTGTTGTTTCAACTAAAGCCAACGATGCCAGATGTGGAGAAGTGAGCCAAGCAGTTCGGAAACAGAAAGCATTGCTGTTTTGGAGCAAATATAGGCACCAACCAGCCCCAGCAGCCACTGGCCAGCACAGTAAAGTATATTCCCATACCCCTCCAAGCACCACACACCCTGGCTTCCGCTGCACAAGTAGCTCAGGGTGGCAGTCCAGGGCTTTTTGATCTTTCAAGATTACAAAGCTTTGCCGCATACAGGAACACTCTGAGAAATTTCTCATTTATACTGCCTTTTCCCTAGAGCAGCTCCTCTCTGCAGTATCAGAAACAAAGGTGACAACCTTTCGCTTTGTAAAGAAAACCACCAAGCGAAGCGGACTATAAATAGCACCCAAAACTGACCCGCATCCCCAGCCAAGGGGAATGAAATGAAGACAAGTGAACGAACAGCTTCAAGGTCAGAGAGACTTTTTTATTTCCCCTTTGTTCAAGGTCTGGTAATTTTTATCCACGCAGGAGAGCAATCCAAAATACATCATTAGGGTTGTAGCTAATAAAACCCACACTGGCTTTTTTCAGCCCAGAGTTGTTTCCTTTGCCCATCATGGGGATTATGGAGGGAGAGAGATGCTTCCCCCAACACCTGCTCTACCAGCACAACCCTTCCTTGCATTCCTCTCCTTGCATCCCTGTGCTGAGCACCCCAGCCATGCCAGATCTGTCCCAGCACAGAGCAACCAACCAATGCTGCCCTCAAGAGCACAAAGTGTGGACAAATTAAAGCGCTATCACATTATCCTGCCTTTCTCTGCCAGACTGTAGGGATGCTCCCCACTACTTCAGACCATTCTCAGTCTGCAGAGAGCCAGCTTGTCACACAGCACTGGCTCTCTTCCTTCTCTCCAGCTGCTAAATGGCATTAAAAGAACTAAGCATCCATTAAATAAAACTTTCCCACTTGCTTCCCATGTAGACAATTGCTCTCACTGCCACGGGGAGACTTCGTACTGGCAGCTGGTCCATGGGCACACAAAGAGCAGAGAGTTTCAACTCTAGCATAGCACAGGTCACCCAGGGAAAGCATCCAGGGAGAAACAGGGACATGATCCCAGGGGTCTACATCCTCACCACCACCCAGCACCCACCCCAGTTCTTCCACTCCTATTTCACCTCACAATGCCGACATCATGGGGCACCTTCCTGCTGCCTTCCCCATCAGTACCAGCCTGCCATTAGCATCCATTCCCCTGCTCCACTTCAGAAAAGCCCATAATTAACGAGGGCAGGGGATAACAGAGGCTGAACAGCAGCTCTTCTGAGCAACCTGGGGCTGAGCACCATCCCTGCCTGGACCTGGAGACAAACGACCTCTCCATGTATCAAAGTCTCAGAGATTGATGACAGGTTCCAGCAGCCACTAAGGGGCAGCTGGAGTCCACATCCTGCATCCCCAAGTGCCGTACCACACCTCCACCTCACTCTTGATTTATGATGGATTTTCCTCCCAGTCCAGGGGGGAAAATCAGACAGGTCAGCCCATGGAGATGTCTGACCTTCCCCGCAGTCACATCTCTACCTGAGGCAGTGCTGGGACACGCAGAGACCCAGACAACACTGAAGGTAACTAGAGCCCCTGCTAAGCACACATCTTCCCTCCTCCAGCAGGCCAGGGGCTGATGGCAAATTCCTCAGGCACCATTAAATCTGGGTTAATGGGGTTGCACAAAGGCAAAGCAGGACACCAGTACTGCCCCTTCCCACCAGGCATACCAACAGTCCCTGCCTCCCAAACCACTGCCTTCCTGATCCTCCCTCTTCTCGGCTGCCTTTGGTGGGAGGTAGGGGCCATTCTCCCACCTGAAAAGCCAAAATTAGTCAATGTTTGTGCCAGTGAATAGGCACAATGGCTCCAACAGGAGGGATCCAACAGAGCTGGACCCTCCCAACTCATTTCCATCTCAATGGGGTGGCTTTTCCCCATACTCTATCCCCATGGGGCCGCCACAGAGGTCCCCAGCAGGAGGCACAGTCCAAAGCAAGAGTCGTGCTCCTGCTCGTCCCAGCAGAATAGAGGTCACAGACAGGGGCCACCGCCTTGCATTCAGCAGCAGAAAGATGCAGAAGAAAATGTGCAGCAGCTTCACGCTTCACCAACCAAACCAACCCCACCAGCCAGGAGGGAAAACCCAGTGGTCACTGCTGGCACTGCACACTCCCAGCAAGGCCACACACCCGTTTTCCTAACGCCAGCCCCCAATGGTTCTCACCCAGATGTTTACAGGGGCTCAGCATCCTCACTAATGACTCATCCACCCTGCTCTCCCAGTACTGCCAAGCGATAGCCACCAGTGCCTTACACAGCCCTGCAGTAATATGGGCAGGACCAGCGAGGCATGCAGCCACAAACCCGCAACCTTTTTCCTTTCCCAGCCCTATTTCCACATTACTTCCAGGTTGGCAGCCCCTGCCAGGGCATAGGATGGTGTGCAGTGACCAGCTGTGAAGGTGATGCTGCTGTGTTTGGCTGGCACAGACCTGCCAGCTCCTGAGCACACCCTGCAGGGCAGCACTGAGCTGTCTCCAGGGGCTGCAGAGAGGCGCTTTGCCCTCAAACCCGTTTCCAGGTTTACACCTGGTAGCCCTTTTGAAGACACAGGGTCTTTGGGATCCACCCTCACCCCCAAGCCTCCTCCAGCCTTCACAACATACTGCTCCCCAAAAGTCACCTTGCCTGACACTGGCAAAGTCCAGCAGCGACACTACCTTAGTGCCAGCTGCTCCACGGGAGCCGGGGAGGGCTGATGGATGGGGTGAGGTGGCTCACTGCCTGCGGGCGCCCGGCGCCAGGGAGAGGCGAGACGTGCACCGTCAGCGCTTTCGGCAGGGAAGGTTGGAGCAGGGCTGGCTCCTGCTGCCTCCCCGCTGGCCGGGCGCCAGGCTCCCAGGCCTCCTCGCTCACCTGCCGGCTTTGTGCGGAGAGCAGAGCAGATGGGGAGGGGGGGAAAAAAAGAGGGTTATGGCTTGTGAGTCAAAAAGCCTGGGGGCACAGAGGGTGGAGGGAGTGGGGTTTGGTGGGGAGGGAGCCTTCTGACACTTCTTCTGCTTCCCCAGGGCTGTGTGCGCATGCTTGACCATCCCTTGGAGGGCCTGAAGCCTGGAAATATTCATCCCCATCCATCCTGCACAAGGCAGGAGCAGCAACCCCAGTGGCATTCCCCTCTAGGAGTCACTCGGGGACGAATCTGGCAGCTGCCTGCAGCCACGGCCTCGCCATCCCGGCAGATCCCAGAGGCCAACGGTTCACGATGAATTTCTAATTGTTTCCTCCAACAATGAGACATCCTGTTCAGAGCCGGGCGGCGCAACAAAGCCCGAGGCTGGCGAACAGGGCCCCTTCCTGCTGGGCAGGAATGGGGCAATGCTGAGTGCTCCCTGCCACGAGCAGGGAACGGAGGAGGTTCTGCCGCCCCCTCCCCATCACCCCATCCACTTAACATGCCAGCTCTCCAGCCTCCACCTTGATTAAAACAGCTTAACGACTCCAGCGAGAGCTCTCGAGGGGGCGGGGATCCGCCAAGAGGTATTTGATGGATTCACTTTGGCAACCGTCGGCTACCTTGTCATGCCAATAAAATTATTGCTATTGATTGGGGAGAGGCGCGGTCGCATGCTCCAAGCAGTGTATCTCCCTCCCGGGTCTCGGCACAGGCGCCCACGGGGGCTGTATGCACATGGGGAGGGGGCAAGGGGTCTCCAGAAGATGGGATGGGGAGGGAGCAGGAGAGGGCAGAGGAAAGAGGCAGGAGGAACAAAAGGCCCTTGTGCTGGGTGGCCAGCTGGGAAGAGGCAGCAACACAGGCAGAAGAGGATTTCCAGGGGCTGCGCAGGGGTCGATGCTCAGGGAATCCTCAAGAGCCACCGGCTGACACCACCAGGGCCAGGGCAGCCATGCCCCAAATATGTCCTGTCTCCCACCCCCGACAAAAAAATAGAAGCCAGCAAAGGCACAGGCAGTAAGCAGGGTAGCCAGCAGCAGGGTCACGAGGGGGGCTGAGCCCTCCAGCGTGCTCCGGGAGCCGGATTTCACGCGCCGAGACACAAAGGGCCCCTTTTCAGCCGGAGCTGCTCACCCTGAGCACTAAGCAGAGGGTGACGTGAAAGGATCCGTGGGGACTGGGACTGGTAGAGTGGGCAGGGAGCCTGACAACTTCTCCTCCCAGCTCACACAGACCACGATCAGGTCACGCATCATACCCAAGAGGCCAACACACAGGGGCTTTCATGACTAGAAGGGAGCCAGCAGGGCACAGGGAAATTCTCAAAAAGAGCCCCTTCCCACAGCACCTATGTTCTGCCCAGACACACCAAGGGCTGTGAACATACCAAAGATTTCTCATCCCAAGCTTTAAGAGAACTCAAAGGGGGTTGCCTCTATGGGTTGCCAAATCTGCTCTCCCAATGCACCCCCATGTCCCTGCCCTCGCCAGGACAGGAGAGGAACACCATGTTCTGTTGTGCAGGGATGGGGATAACCCACTTAACGTGAAGAGTTTACTGTTATAATTATTTAAGTGGAAAAACCAAAGCAGGCAGACATAGGGCCAGTTCAGCTGTGCTTTCTGTGGGAAAGAATAAACAAGCCATGGCAAGCACAAGGCCTGGAGGGGAGCAGATTCCCGACAGAGACACGTTCTGATACGTTCATGCCCAAGGCCAGCCAGTTTCAGGACAAGGCAGGGAGCTACAGGGATTGCAGTAGTGACTGAGCAGCCAGATAATCCTCAAAAAACAAGAGCTTGGCTGGCTGCAAGGGATGTGTAGTCCAATGCTATCCTGCTGGGATGCATTGGCTGCACTATCCCACAACCATGCCTGCCTTAGCAATCTCCAACACCTGGATATCCAGCAGTGCTGGGAATCTCCTGTGGTGCTGTGGCAGAAGGGACAGCTCTCAGCCTCCCTGCCCCTCAGGAACCGCTGTGCCAGGAACGGCTGTGGGCAGGGAGCGCCGGCTGTATTGAGAGAAAAGCTCAGCTCACCCCCCAAAAATAACCAAGCAGCACCCAAAACTGGGTCAACCCACAAGGGCTACACTGAGCTCTGCAGAGCCCCAAGGCAATGCCATGTTTGCATAACGAGGAACAGATGGCAGGAAAGGAAGGCAGCAGGATCTGCACTGCACCTTCCAGAACATCCCACTGCTCCAGCTTCCAGCCACCAGCCCAGTGTGGTGCAGTCACTGGGAAGGGGTTGCACTACCAGCACACCCCCTCAGCATAATCCTTCTTCCTTCTCTCTTCAAGCACAACCAAAATCAAGTCCTTGGCACACACAAGTCAAGAGGTGACATGGGTGCAGTGTCAAACGTGCCTTTCCAGCACGTAACTGAGCACTCCCATTGCAATCACACACAGCCTTGTGTCCACCCAAAAAATAGGAAAGACAACCTAGGAAGATGATAACTGCCCAATATAAAGATTGCCAAGTGAGGACAGCTGGTTTCCAGGAAAAACCAGAGCATTAGGAAGCAAGTCTCATTTCCCTTGCACAAACATTCCTGGACATTCTCACTGCAGCATGCTCATGGCTCACGTCCCCATATCACTTCCCTATCCACAGCACCCTCAGACTACAGGGTGCAAGGCCAGGTCCCTGCTGTGCCAGCTCAAGAGTATGGAGGAAGTGGCTCACTGCCAGCCCCAGCAGCATGGGAAGCCATCCCCACATTGCTCACCTGGGCATGGCAGGAATTCCCCGGGCGCCCCAGTCCCATGACTGCTGGCACCGAGGACAGCAAGCACGCGGGACCAAGAGCTTTCCAAGCCTGGCCTCTCCACATAACTCAGGATCAGCCAAAGATAACTGCCTGCCTGGCAATGCTGCAGGGACAAGCTGAGAGTGGACTGCCACGGGTTCTGCTGCTGCAACTCACTCAGCATCCCAGGGATCAGGATCTCCATCCCCCCGGTGCCTCCCCAGCCCAGCCCACAGTCCCTATCCCACACAGAGTTTTGCAAATCTGACATTGTTTGCAAGATGCTTCCACCCCGCCAAAACTGAGGTCTCCCTGCAGCTGTGGCAGCAGCAGGTGCTGCCCAGCACCCTGCCTTTGCAGCAGCAACTGTTGGTGACAGGGCCGGGGAGAGGCTGCAGGGCAGCCAGAGGCTCGTGTGGCTTTTTGGGGGGACAAAAGGAGGCTCTGTCTGCACGCAACAGCCTGGACAAATGCTGGGCATGGGAGCTGCCATCCAAGGAAAATCCAGACGCGGCAGTGACTCTGCCCTGACCTTACCCCAGCCCAGATGGCGAGATCGGTGCCCTTCAGCAGAGCAGCATCTATTACAGGGCTCCTGGGGACTGGGAGGGGGGCAATCAGCTGTCGGCACAGCCCTTCTTCTCCCGGAGGAGATGCCAGGGGTTCTGGCAAGGGCGGGGGGGCCGGCAGGAGGGCAGAGAAGGCACCAGGCTGCATCAAACCTAATGGGTGTTCTCACCAAGGGGACAGTGGGAAACACCAACAGCTTAAAAGCAGAGGGATTGTGACCACTGCTGAAGGATGCAGCCCCTCTCCCTGCACCCTCTGCCCGGAGGTGCCACGTTGGCTACACTCTGCTCTGCCAGGCATCACATCCCTCAGCTGAGGACACACTGGTGCCAGTCAAAGACAGGTCAGCAGCCCCTACCCACCCTTCCCTCCCTCTGGCCCCGGCAGCCAGGCGGCAGGATCAGGTAGCTGCTGAGGCAGCGCTTTGCCAGGCAGCCCCTGCTGCAGGAAGGCTGGGCTGCCCACCTCAAGGTCATTGCAGGGACAAGGAGGAGACCTCACGGCACATGGCTCGGAGCCTGCAAAGTGCTCCCATGCTGCCACTGGAGAGCTCTGCAACCCCAGGGGATTTGGGGGCTCCAGGGAGGATAAGCCTACAAAACCCTCTCAGCATCCCCGTGCTGGGATAGGGCTGAGACCCATCTCTTCATTCTCCATGGAGCTGCTTTATGTCCTCTTGCACTGCAGGGCCAGAGAGTGAGACCAGTTATTTGAAGCACCAAGTTTAAAACTAGGAAAAAGAAGTCTTGGGAAAGCCCTGCAGGAGAGGAGGACACTGAAACCACACCTGGGCTTCAAGTTCTGGCTGCAGTCATGGCTGTAGCATGCAGCCCACACACCAGTCAGGCTCCCAAACTAGACCATCCCTGGCAAATGGCTCTGAAGGCACAAAGACTAGAGAAAAACAGATTAAAGGAGGAAGAGGAAAAATCAAATTTGCCACCTAAAACCCAACCACCAGCCCCTCTAGATAAATAAGGACTTAGAGGTGTAACACTGTTGCCATGGCTTTTTGAACTCTCCTTCCACACGCTCCTTCCTTCCCATCCCCACCTAAAACCCCCATCTGGAGCCCAGAGGCAGGAGAAGCTGGCAGCAACATGACACCAGTCCCTTTAGATCCCTCATCGATCCGGAAGGGAGGATAAGCTGCCTCCATCAGCTCCCCGCAGCCCTGCTCAGCCTTGCTCCCACTGTGCACCCGGCCGAGGGCCACAGAAAGCCAAGCAGATGTGGGGCTGGAGAGGACCCCTCCATCCTGCCCCTCACTCCAACACATGTTGCCCATGTACCTAAAAATGCTGCTAATAGGCAGAGGCACCGGTGGGTTGGTCAAGGGTCAAGGGGAAGCACGGGCAGGGGGAGCAGGACATATGGGAACCATCACCCACAACAGCACCCTGCTCTGGATTCCTGCCAGGGGAGTTACCCTGCCGTTTTCAGGGCACCCTGACCATCACAGACAAGGAGACGTAGCAGAAATGCAGGATGCTGTGCCCAAGATACCGTGTGGAGCATCTGGCAAGCCACAAACAGACGGGCCAGACCCCAAGCTCTGGTCCATAGCAGGGACCCTACAAGGACCTTAGCGCAGCCTTTCCCTGGCTGAGGATGTGTTAATGGAAGCTATGTTTATACAGGGCATGTACAGCTATAATTATAGGCATGATGTTATGATAACAGGAAATCCGTGCCCTGTGGAGATGCAGGCAGAGAAAGGCACGCACAGAGCTGTTTGCTAATTGCCACCAACAATCAGCCCTTTGTGCTGTGGAGGGGTATGGGAAGTGAAGTCTCCCCATCACTGGGCTGGAGCCATCAGCACTCACCTCTGCCCACCCTGCCCAGGCCATATGGATCTGGACAGACAGAGCCCCCCTTATGGCAGCTACAGAGCAAACCCATCTGCCCTGAGATGCAACAAGATGGGCTGTGATCCACCAGTGGCAAGGACTCAACTTCTCTCTGTTATAACCCTTCCAAAAGGCAGGTTTTGTAAATTCGGTTGACAGAGAGAAGCAATGGGAAATTGCCCCTCACTGGTCCTTTGCAAATTACCCCCAATATATGAAGTCATTCTGTCACAGAGGCACAGCCCCACCTGTACCTCCCAAAGGGCCGGTGAGGTGAGCAGTCATCCCTCCCCATCATCATCACTAAGGACTTTCCTACCTTTTTGATCTTCCCACTCCGTGTGCCCGCAAAGACAACAGTTTGTCCTCTGTAGTCGTAGGCAGCCACTGAGGTCATCCCATCCTCCTTATCCACAAAGAGTGGGGTCCCCTCGATGGTGACGGTCCCACCCAATGGCTGGTTAAAATCCTGGCCACAGAAATTGTCATCGATCTGCAGCGGCTGTCAAAAGAAAGCAGAGGAGAGATGAGGTTTTTGCCAATGCCTCAATATGTTGAACCTCCCACATGGCCATCAGCCATCGCCCACATTCACCCCACAGCTACAGCCCCTTTGACAGTCCCATCCCTTGCCCCCACCCTGTCCCAGCCATCCCACCTCACAAGACGAAGGAAGGTATGAGCTGATGCTTCCCTAACATTCCTTACACACTGATGTAAGGCACTCAGAACAGATCCACTGCATGCAGGCCCTCTCTACATCTGAAAAAGCTTTGCAGGCCAAGACCAAGGCTCTCTGTCCCCTGCATCTTACAGAGCAGCACTTACAAACCCAGTGGGAGCCAACGCACCATCCCTGCTCCCCCTCCTTCCCCGCTGCTGCTATCTCAGACACGTGGGATGCCAGCACAAGCTCCCCAGCACACACACACATCCCTCTCCTCCTCATCCCGGAGCTAGCTTCAAAAAGAAAACAGCTTGGCAGCAAGGCAGCTGGGGCTGAATCCTGCGCCCCAGCCTCCCCCCGGGAGACAAAGCACTTCCCAGCCAAGGCCGTGCCAAGGCAAACGAGTCAGGGCTCCTAAAAGAGCCTCGCTTCACACAGCAGAGCCTCCAGCAAACACTCTACCCACCTGCCAGCCCTGTTCCACCTCCCGCAGGAACGTCTTTGGGAAATCCCCACATTTTTTCCACGCTTCCTTGCCCCATACAAGGCGCCTGGCTCAGCCAGCTGCCTCCTCAGTTCAGCACAAGCCCGTGGGTCTGGGAGAAGCTTTTGCAAGCTCAGCCCAGGGAGAGGCAGAGGCAGGGCTGCATTGGCCCCTCTCCGCTCTCAGGGCCACAATGGCAGGGACCTCCAGCAAGGACAGTCCTGAGGATCGGAAAGGCAAAGCCAGAGGGATTGCCCCCGTGAAAGCTGAGATGCAGGTAGGGGAGCTGGACCAGAACCAGATCCACAGCACTCATCCCTACATCGACCATCCTCACCTCGTCACCCTCACCTGCTGAGCAGAACCACAGACCCTGGTCACAGCTATCTGGCCTGGGGGACCAGAGGCCTGGGCCTCCCAGAGGTCCCACACAAAGCAACAGCCTCACATGGTCACACAGCACCAGCAAAATCCTCGTCCTGTCCCAGGAAGGGGCTTCAGCCAAATCCACGAGGGTGGCAGTGAACCTGGGTGCAGGAGGGTAGAGTGGCAAGGCAGGCATGACCGACAGGGAAACAGCCTGATCCAGTCACAGGATTCTTCCACTTCACAAGGTTCCTTATATAACTTTGAATTTTAAGGAGATAGAGGTTTTTTGGCAAGCAGCAGCCTCCAAATGCATGCCAGTCCCCAAGGGGTTTTAAATCCATACAGCATGTGCATGGAGCATATGGGAAAATGCCGAGCTCCCAAGCTCCATGTACGCAAGGGCAGTACAGAGCTCTGTAATTCCCACTCAATGCTGTCTGTGAAGCAAGGGTCAGCCCAGCCTGGTTCCCACCAACAACTCGCAGTCACCCACATGGATGAGGGAAAACACAGCACTTAACCATGCCACAGCACAATACACTCGCAGCTACAAGGGCATTAGCCTCCCACAGCCATGGCAACACTGCTTGCCCTCCTCACTGTGCTGCCATGCCAGCTCCAAGGCCAGTGGTCCCACTCCCAGCTGCAGTGGGAACTCAGTGCCGTGCCAGCCTTCCAGCAGGGGAGGACAAGGAACAACGCCAGCCGGTCACGTTCAGCCTCCCTGGGCAGTCTGGGCATGCTGGGCTGCTTCCTCAGTTACTCCTCGTTTTCCTGGATGCTGAGTTAATGTACAAAGATCAGCTCCCTTCACCGCCTGACTGTTGTTCACCCTTCCCTGTAGGGGAACTCCTACGGCCAGACGAGAGATGCAGGGACCCCCAAAACAGGAACATGGGGCACCACGTGCCTCTGCAACCACAGGAAAAGGAGGGAAGGGCAGTCAGGACCTCTCCACCCACCCTCTGAATCCCAGCCTTGCCCTCTTCTATCCATTGGCCAACACACACTTATGAATCCTCTTCTGCATAACCAGGCTAGGAATTTTAAAACAGCAGATAAGAGAGAATTATCTTCCCAATCACGAATTGAGATGCGAGCAACGCTTCAGCCAATACACAGCTCCTATCCAACACCCAGGATCCCTCAGGTGCTTTGCTGGGGAAAAAACTGTCCCCAACAGCCCAAATAAACCCCAGCACTTTCCACCCAGCTATCTGCAGTAACAGAGGGGTTAAGGGCAATGCTGTGAATGCATTTAAGCCCTGGCACCCCTGGGTGCAGGTTCTGCTCTCTCCAAGCTCAATCTGCAGCTTCCTCAACCCCTTGGCTGCTGAATATGCAAGAGAAGAGATGTTTACGGTGTTTACTGCTCTCTGCTTTGTCTCAACATACTCTCTGGGAAATGACAAATACAGCTGCGCTCCGGGACCGAGGAGCGCCCGCCGCCATGCCGACACCACCTCGATAAATAATTACGCCGACAATTAGCTCATTAACAGCAAACTGCCTCGTTAGGGAAGCACAGGCGGCACAGCGAGGTCGGGCCAAGGGCAGCAGTACCAGGGTTATGGCACCCACCGACATCCCTGGCAGATGTGGGCTGCAGGGAGATCCGAGGCGGAGGGATGGAGGGATGGAAGGACAGCGGGACAGTGTCCCCCAGCAAGTGCCAGCAGGGACTGACACGCACCAGGGCACGTAAGAGCCAGTGACCTTGCAGCGTTTCTGCCCATGGATGCTGGGATATTTGCAGGAGGTGTCGAGGTCTGCTTGCTCTTGCATTTGCAGGGGTGTTTGCAGCGACCACGGCCTCAGCCCACTGCAAGGGGGAGCTGTTTGTTTTGGTGGGTTTTGGTGTTTTTTTAGTTAGTTTTTCCTTTTTTCTGTGCTTTCCTTTGGCACCCCTCTCAGTTGCCCCTGGACTCCAGACACCCCAGGCCAGCACCTGCGCAGCACAGCGGTCTTCCCTCTCCCAGGACTAACCTGCCTTCCCAAAATAGGGTCAGGAAATTTGGATTTTGTGGGGAAAGGGGCCTGAAGGAGGGAGAAAGCAGGCCCACAGCATTGAGCAAGCAGTAGCGTGTGTCTCCTTGACATGCCTTGTCTCATTGCCTCCCTTCAAGCCCACTTATGAAAGCAATGAGGGAGCAGACAGCATGGCAAGGCTCGCATCACTCAGCATTATTAATTAGCCAGTAATTCACCAGTTAGCACCATTATAGGCTCAGCTCCTCCCCCTGTGCCCCACCAGGGGCTGCGATGGGGGGATGCAAGGAGCCAGGGAAGAGGTTGCAGGAGGCAGGTACCAAGTGCCAGGCTGGGCTGCCAGGCTTTTTGTGCATTAATCGCTGCTCAGGAATAATCCCAGTGTGGTACAGTTTGTTACCACCCGCATTTTTCTGGTTACCCCAGAAGGGATTTGGCTTATCCCAGCCTGCTTTGGGCACGTTTGTCACCAGCCATTGCCCTGTGCCATCAAGTTGGGCAGCAAACCCCACTGAGGAGTCAAAACTCATTTTCTCCATGGGGCAGCCCAGGGAAAAGTGATGCCCACATCCTGCGTGCTCCAGGCACTGGCTCTGCCCGCACTGTCAGCCCAGGAGTCAAGGATTCCAAGAACACTAAATAGCTCTCTGCTGCAACATCTGCACTCCAGCTCTAGCCTGCTGTCCTACTCCAGCCCTGCTACATCATCCTCCCAGTTTGGGGATGGGCACAATGGGCAGATGTGCTGAGCACGTCCGGCCACAGGTACACAGACACCCCCACCAGCCCTGCACTGCACAGGGGAAGAAAAGAGCCTGGCTCTTTTCACACAACACCAAGCCCCTCTCAGTGAAACACTGTGAGCAGCAGAGCCTCTGGAGGGGTTCAGGAGAGATTTAGGCAGCAGGGCTGCTGCAGAGGAATGGACAGGGTGGTTCCACAAGGTGACTCTGTTGCATGTGCAAGTCCACACTCAGGTCTGAGTACACCAGCACAAAGGGTCTTGCTCCTGAGCCAGCTCACTACCACCTTTCCTGATGCTGGATCACTGGATCCCAGAAGGAGAGAGAGGGAAACGGGACGCAGGAATTCGCTCCGCTTGCCAGCACCAGAGAGGAACCACTAACATCTCCTGAGCTATGTGCCAAGCCTGGCAGCCTCTCCTCCTGGCTCCAACACCAACTCTGGAGAGTCAGAGCTACCCTGCAGCGCTGGGGATCAGCATCCCTTGGCCCTGTGCTGCTCAAGGACTGCGAGTGCAGTGCTGGCAAAACTTCCTCTAGCATAAACCAATGAAGGAGCGGAGCAGGAGAGATCCTTGCACATTTTCCATATGGATGGGGCGTAATTCCCAAGCAACTACTGACTTGAGCAATTGCATTCTGCCTCCTTCAAAATTAAAAAACAACATGCCCTCTATTTTCTGGCCAGCCCTCACCACTGAGAGATCAGTCACTGCCATCACCCATCCCAGAGGTGGCTTTATTTTATTAGGGGCACAGAAATTCCTGCCAGAAAGAGGTAACATGCACCAGGGGTCTGCTTTGGCTTGTACTCAGCAAGCTGAGGGCTTGACTCATAATCCAGTCATGTCTTGCCCAGCTCAGCCTGTCAGCTGGAGAAGGACAGGGACAGAAAACACTGCCTGGCTCCCCTGGGGGAGGGTGGCACTCTCCAACCCATCCCATACAAAAGTAGAAGCATCTCCATCATGGCACACCTCCTTCCACCCCACAAGAGCCACATCTGCAGGACCCAGAGAGCACCTTGAGATCCACCTGTTCACAGGGACTGGGCACCAGCTAGCAACCCCAGGACTCTCCAAGCTTAGAACCACCTCCAAAATGCAGGGGGACAGAGACCCCTCCCCAAACCCAGGGGACATGGCATTGGGTGAGCCAGGAGTGCAGGAGGAAGCAGCGAACAACTCCGCCGCCAGAGCCAGCAGCTGTGCGACCCAACAGGCAGCAGTGTAACGATTTCATCATTTTCCAGCAAAATTGAATTAGTTCAAAGCCAAAATCTGATTTGCGAGCCCAGCGCTCTTGACAGCAAACCCTTTACTTTGTCAGGCAGCTGTTAGCTGTCTCCTCCAGAGCTGCGGGAAGGACGGTGGGAGAGAAGGCAGGGCTGCTCCACAGGACCCCCTGCCCACCTGCCTGCACCCAAAACCCTGCTTAAGCAGGCCTGGGGGCTTGGTGATGGGTGCCAAGCACCAGCAGTAGGGCTTGGGGGAGGTGGGAGATAGCAGGTGTGTCAGGACTTCCACCAGATCCTCCCAAACACACACACTGGTACCCCAAAATCTGCCTCAGCTGGGTATCTGACCCTGCCTGGGGACCGTGCAGCCCAGCCTAGTGACACCCAGTGTATGACCCTTACTGTTACCTGGAGTTGTAGCCTCCAGCAACCACTCCTAGTTTATAAACACTGCCTGGGAAAAAATCCAGTAACAGTAACAATTCAACTAGAAAACAAACTCGGAAAGCCAAGCAGGGAGTTCCCCTGCCCTCCACAGCTCACAAGTCCCACAGAGGAGCTGAGCGACCAGCAGGGACTAGATGTGCCCAGGTGAGCACCAGGCAGGAAGACACCTCTCTGGGGACAGAAGGAAGTGCTCCCTCAGGTGGGAATCACTGCTGTAGGATACCAGCACTCACCTCCTGTGCCTCTGGATGACAGTTTGCAGTAGCCACTCTCAAAACCCACCTTGCTGACAGCACCTTGTGCCCTCTGTGAGGATGCAGTCCCTCCATGCTAAACATCTGACCAACTTCTGCTGGGACTGCCAATCTCCCCACCTCCCTCCATCACATCTGCACTCCCTGTCCCCCAAACCCTACCCAACATCTTCTGCTTGGCCAAGCCCCAGGTGACATGATGGTCAAAATTCCACATGCGCCACCTGCAAGAGACTCCACAGTGGAGCTGCAGCAGATGCCCTGAGGCCTGAGCATTCCAACCTCCCAGCCCAACTGACTCTCACTCCCCAAATCCACAGGGAAGGGACACCAGAAACAGGCACCTGTATCTGCATGAGGCCCCTTGCTTGGAACTCTCCACAGGCATCAAATTCAGCCCAAATCCAGATGGTGGCCCCACCATGAAGCTGTGATATCCACAAGGAATTCTACCAGGCAAACGGAGAGCCCTGCTCCAATGGCACCAGTCCTCCCACTGGGAAAACACAGCTCAGGTCAGGTCACTGGGAAGGGTCCAGCCAGAGAGCACCACCATGAGCCAGAAACAGTCTGGCTTGAGTAGTGACAAGCAGGAACTTACCGAGTTGATGCAGCCCAGCTCCTTATTCAAGAGCCAGGGCAGTGAGAGTTTCCCTTCCCCTCTGTAGCACGACTGGATACGCTCCTTGATCTTATCCTTGATCTTCTTCAACGTGAAGAGGCAGAGCACAGACTCCTTGGGAGGCTTAACCCTGTTTTTCTGGCCCTGGGAGAAGATGGTGAAGAGGATATCCTCCTGCTCTGAGATGCCCAGGTATTTGGCCAAAGCCTTGCCAGGTTTGGTCAGATAGGCATCCTGGATCAGGCGGTACTCGATGCCGTCCTGCACGCAGCCGATGGGGAACTCCACGTAGGAGTAGAACTTGGGATCGTCCACACAGAGGCGGACGATCTTGGAGGTGAAAAACTGCTCCCCAGTGGAGTCGGGAGAGGTGAGCTGGGTGTCCAGCTGCAGGGTCAGGTAGTAAACAAACTGCTCGCTGCTGAAGCTGTAGATGTAGTAGATGTCAAAGGTGGGGAACTTGGAGAGTGTATCCGAGGGGATTTTGAGCTGCGAGGACACAAACTCATCCTGGTAGACAAAACCAAACATCTCTGCATTCTCCTCGTTGGCCATCAGCTTGCGGCTGGAGAGGGTGGGGAAGTACTCTGACTTCCCATCAATGGGCGTCCCAATGAAGAGCTTGTTCTGCCCATTCAGCACCTCGATGATGACCCCAGACATGGTGCCCGACTCGTTGACGCTGGAGAGGTAGTGCTCCTTGCGGTGGTGGGGCTCACCCAACTTGAAGAGGTCGTCCAGCCGCAGGAACTGGCAAATACCCTGGGAGGCACTGCCGCAGGCGATCAGCCGATTCCCCGAGTAGTCCACCAGCAGCAGTTTGTTCACGTTGTTGGTGGTAACCAGCCCATGTGGGCAGGACTGAACGCTGGGCGGAGGATAACACTTCTCATTGTCCTCCACGGGCCCCGTCACGTGCGTCCTCAGGAGCGTGAGGTTATTGGAGAGCTTGTAGATCCGATTGACAGCCCCCACGTAGACCTCCCCGGTTTTGTTGTGGACCACCAAGTGCGTCAAGCTCCAGTCTGTAACCGGGAAAGTCCTAAAGGGAGACTTGGGGCTGCCTTCCGCCAGCGGTAGCCAGGTGCTCCCCAAGAGCAGCAAGGTCCAAATGTGGATGGACAAGTGGTGCTTGAGCCAAATGAGCCACATTGCAGCAGCCTCACATCCAGCCAAGGCCATGCCCAAACCCAGCCACAAAATAAATAGAAACAAACCCAAACTAAAGGGATGAGGGAGGGAGGAGGAGCTAACGGGACACAGTCTCCTCTACTTCCGCTGCACTCAGCATTCAGGGCATCATGGGCACAGCCAGTCCAGTCAGCCCTAGAGGGAGAAAAACAAGAAAAGTAGGGTTAGGAGGCTTTCCTGCACAGTAACAAGCCTGTTCCACCCCACCCAGCAAAGACTCCGATGCTTCACACTTTTCTAGCAGGCAGCCTAAAAAAACACGTCCCACCACCTCCTGCTCCAGCAAGACACACCCTCAGTGCAGGGACTAAGGAAACCTGCATGATGCCAAGGACAACCCTGGCTGGTCACACACCGCTGTGCACAGCATGTCTCAACCAAGAGGCTGCCATGCACTTGGTATCACCACCCCAGACTCAACCACCAGCCCCACCAGCCAGCAGCCCCTCTAATGGGAGCCACTCTGCCCTCACCCCCACCCAAACCCCCTTGGGAAGAGCAGCAGGTGCTTGAGCGTGCTGGCAGCCGATGCCTGCTGATGTGCTCCGGTACACTTACCCCATACAAACACCCCAGCAGGGCATAGCTGGCCCTGACCCCCTTTTAAGACCACCAGCAGCACTAAGGTGTCAGCCAGGGATGTTTGCTAACAAGCCTCGAGAGGAGCTCCTGGCCTGCTGCCCCTGCCCCAACTCCACCACGGAGCTGGGAGTGGATGAAAATCCCAGTTAGCAGCAAGCACAACCCAAGCCCCTGCACAGAAGAGGATCTCAAAAGCACCTTTTAAAGGAGTTGAGAGAGCAGAGAGCCCTGGCATGCTGCCCACCATCCCTGCCACCTGCTTGCCTGACAAACCCCAGGAGGGCAGCAGGCAGGAGGGATTGGAGGGAGCAAGCAGGCACGGCAAGGAGCAGCACGTCCCTCTGGCATTTCTGTGCATTATGAAACACAGGGTCAGCCATCAGGCAGTTGGCGTGAGAGGCTCCAGAGGAATGAGGGGGCACATGCAGGGAGGATCGAGAGCTCTGCCTCCTGCTGTGCCACAGCTGGGGCTCACCAACATGGAACAGCAAATCAGCAGGGAGCCAGCCAAATATCCCAAACCAGTGTGACCTTTGCATCCTGGCAGTGGGGAGGAGATGGCCCCAGGAAGCCAATGCACAGCTCTGCTCTCCCCAGCCCCCTCTTTACAGCCCACATTCTCTATCCACCCTCTCTGCAGAGGCAGAAGCACCCCTGGATTAACATGGGGTTGTGCAATCCCCCCTGCCAGCACACAGCCCACCCTACCATCACAAGCCATCCACCCAGGGTGGGACCATTGTCCCCAAGGTCTGTGGACAGAACACCAGCTCAGTTCCCCAGCCACTGCAGATAAGCCACTGCAAAAGGGAGCGAAGAAGGAGAGCCTCCCTCTCTCCTCCCTCTCCTTATCATCCATCTCTGACTCAGCCCAGGATAACCTTCAGGAGGATTCCCAGCAGGGAGTGGCAGAGGTAGGAAATATGGCCTGCGGTGACTGGCAGCTCTGCCAGCATCCCAGACCGGGCAGGGCAGGTGTCAGAGGGCAGCCAGCTGCACACACCAAATCAGCAAGGCTGCTTCAGGCTGAATGGCTGCCCCAGCTCAGCAGCCTGCTCTTGGCAGGGCTGTGGGACCCACCAGCCAGGCCACATGTAAACCCTGAGGGGCTGCATCATCAGCCGACCAGCAGCTGGGCCATACAGGTATCCCAACATCCCAAACAGCATCCTTCAATTCTGCTGCTCCCCTCTCAAGAAACATAGCCACACATGGAGGGGTCTGAGAGAAGGGAGACAGAGCCTTTTTTTGTCCCTTTTCCTGCTCCAAACAAACAAGAGACCCCCCTCTCCTTTCCCAGGACAAGCCCAGCTTTGGCCACACCTGCAGCTCTGCCAGCTTCACTGGGCCATGAATACTTTCGGCAAAGCTTCTACATCACCTCTAAACCCCTCTAAACGGATATGCCGTTTCCACCAGCTCTCCTCTGCCCACACACTCCCCACTCTGCTCCCTTCCATGCCCCAACACATCCACCTCCAAGATAACAGCCTCAAGGGACGTTTGGACAACAGTGCATGAGCAACACTGCAACCAAAGCCAGGTGCCACAAAGCAAAAAAGGTACGGAGACAATCGAAGAACCAGCCCTTGGAATTATCCCCATGGTCCTAATTCCCCATTCCTAACAACTTTTCCAACACTGGAGCCTCCCAGCAAAGAGCAGGTAGTCACAACACTGCCAGGGCAAGATGTGCTCCCAGAGGACACCCACACAGCCCAGTATCTTCATTTTCTGAGCTCATCGGTAAGAGCATAACCACAAGCACCCCAGATCAGAGCTTATAAACCCCAAACCACCCCAAGGTGTGGGACCAAGTGGCACTGTTGGCACAAACTGGCTGGTTAGCTCAGAAAGCCACCAGCCCAGCAGCAGCAGGCAGTGTGGTTTCTTGACAGGGAACTGTCAGAGGGCAGTTTCCCACCCCAAGAAACTGGCACAGCTCTCACCAAACCCCTGCTGCCATGTGCTGAGCCCCTCCAGGGACAGGATGTCCTGCTGCCTGTCAGGGAGATCACGACCAACAGCAAACTCACACCACAGAGAGACGGAGCAGGGAAGGCAGCGGAGCTGACAGTGGGAGCTTGGTGCAGTGTGGGGATGCCAGCTGGAGCATCATCCTGCCATGGTGAGGGAGCAGGACAGGGAACTTGCTTTCTTGGTGCATTTCTATGATTCATTGCGTCTATTTTAGGAAGTGGGTGAGAGAACTAGAGGTCAAGCTGCTGTCACAAAGCAGGGCTAGAAAGCCCAACAGGAGATTCCCAAATTAATGTAGGGAAGTGCAACTCAGAAGCTGGAACGAGAGCAAAGTGAGGCAGAGCTGAGACGAGCTGAGAGATGACACTCTGCAGAGCTCCTCTGAGATTTCTGCTCCTAAATATACTACAGCAGCAACATCTCGTCCTAGTGACCTGACACTAGTGGTGGTTTCGTCCACTCCTGCTCAAAACCATCAGCAGCGATTATTAAAAATAAAACTGCACGAATGTTTGTCTGCTTTCTTTGTGATATGGGTTCCTGAAATTTGGATCGAATTAAAGCAGGGCTCAAGCCCACCACGGGAGACAGCAGGGAGCCCTGCACCAGAGCATGGGCGTCTGCACAGCCCCAGCTCCCTGCTGGCGGGAGCAGAGGCCAAAGTGCATTTCCCTGCTGTCACACAGCCTCCAAGTCCCATGGAGAGGTCACGGTACAGCAAACAGCAGGGCAGCTCCTCCACTGGCACGTTCTTGAAACCACACAGCACCCAAAACCCCGGGGGCTGCACTCAAGCAGCACCTCACCCCAGGAAGGACACAGCCCAGGGCCACCACGAGTGCCACCAGGAAGTGAGACCTGCACGCACACACCTCCACTGAGGTCCAAAGGCACAGAAAACCCCAGGCAGACACCCTGGAGCCGAGCCCTGCCCTGCAACAGGCTGCAATAAAATAATACACCCCAGCCCAGATGCATGTCTGCCAACCAGGAGGGTAGGACCAAAAATACACCCTGCTAGGCTGCCTGGGAGGCAAGTGATGCAGCACAGAGCATCCTGCAGGGCCGAGCATCCACAGGGCTCACCCCACAGTGGGACCACCCCGCGGCGAGACAGCACTGCAGGCTCATGTTTTATTTTCCATACACACACACACATATATATATACACACAAACATATATTTATAGCAGGAAACCTGCTGTCAGAAACAAAGCCAGCACAAGAGCCCAATCCGCCCCAGCCCCTTTCATCCCACACTGGACAGGACATTTGCTCACGGTTTCACCTCGAAGTGGCCACGTTGAGATGGTCACAGCTGCTGCATGACTTGGGTAAGGCTGCCCACCTCACTGCAGCCAACACTCACACGCCACAGTGTCCAAAAAGCCTTTCAGCAACAAGCCATGGACATGCCCCACAGATGCCTGTGCCCCACTCGCTGGCTGCTGAAGAGGTGGCGAGGGGCAGCAGCACTCATCCCCCAAGGCTGAGAGTTTCCTGGTCCTGCCCAAAAACCTGGGTTTGGGATGGGAGATCATGCTTTGGGAAAATAATCATCACTTTTGATAGCACAAAGCAGGAGTACTGGGATGGAAAAAGTAACCTTAAAAGGCAAAGACTGGACAGAGCATTAAGGACCAGCTCTCCACTCATCCAGGCAGCAAGTCCAAAGTACTGACGATGCCGAGTCGTCGGCATTAGCCTACAAAGCAGCAGCCCTCGTGGGAACACCCAGAGACAGAGTTTAAAACATGCAGACAAGCAGAGAGATGCACTCACAGACCCGCCTTGTCATCCCTGCTACTGTATCAGCAGGATCCCACGGGTTCGCTCCCTGAAAACCACCTCTAGAGCTTTACAGTCTTGCACTTTGCAAGGGAGGCTTGAAGAGAGAAGGCATGGGATTGAAAACCCCAGACCTCAAAACCGACCCCAGAAAGGGGCAATGGCATCTAATGGGCCTTGAGCTGTAATCTCTCCAAGTCACTTGCTGCTCTCAGCAATAAGAAACAGTCGGGAAGGGACCAACTTTGAGCTGCCAGTAATTAGCAAAGGGGAGAGCAGGGAGACCATCCAGGGGAGAGAAAAGCCTGCAGGCCACAGGAGAGGCAGCCTCACCGTACAGCTGGTGTATTTTTAGGCTCATCTGCCTGGGAAAAGACTTGCAACAATGAGGAAAGCCTGGTGGTGGTAGAGTTAGAGCTGCACTACATGCGCAATCTCTGCAACAGGGCTAAACTTTAACTCCTTCCTTCACCACACACAGCCATTGAAAGCTATTTGTCTGGGGTCTCTCCTTAGCCAGCAGTTAAATCATTATGAATCTTATCCCTGGCTCAAACCACACCCTGATGAAATCAATGGCAGGCTTTGAAGCTGCTCCAATGCTGCAATCTCCATTACTATCACTCAATCAGGAATATTTTTCCGATCTTTAGTTTTCCCCCAAGCAGGCACTGAGGACCCTGTTCTGCCCTGTCACTGCAGTGAATATGGGCACAGCACCTTCTGCTCCTGCCCTGCAAGGATCTTCTGGGCAAGGAACTCAACCTCTTTTGTCTTGAGAAACATGACAAGTAGAAGGAGCCATCTACTGCCCAAGGGCTCATGAAGCTTGACCCTCAGCTGAAAGGATCATAAAAGAACAAGCAGTGAGGAAATTAAAGAGTATTTTTCAAGCGCACAATTCCCCTTCTCTGGTCCTCTGCAAGATGTCACATCAGACCAAGGCGAACAGCTCTAGAGCCACCACGTGCTCCTACCATCAAGAGACTGCATGCTGCCCTGCAGAGAGCCCTTCCAAAAAGGACTCACAAGAATTTCCACTATGGAAATGCAGCCTGCCCACAACCACAACATCCCAAAGCAGAGAGGCACACAAGGATAGCCTCAGCAGGTCCTGCCAGGACTGCTTATCCCTGCCACAGAAACCAGGTATGACCGAGACCATGCACATATTTCCTAACTCCATCCAGCTATGATGAAAGTGAGAACCAATGGCTGCCTTATTCCCACAACTCACTTGGGTATCACAGTTCATATAGAGACCCTATGAGGGCTGCTGAGAGGTTTCCCATATGCAGCCCAAGTGCTGGATGTGTACTTCCCAGGAAAGTACATCCCACCCTTTCCCTGCGCTCCTGCAGCCAAGGGAGGAATAGAAAGACCTGGATCGACTGATGCCTGCGATGGAGGCCAATGCACAGCCCACAGGTGACCATCCACACAGCATACAGCCTGCTGCCTCCCCATCCTGCTTCAGGAAGTTGGTCCATCAGCAGCCACAGAGCACAACACCTCATCCCAAATCCCTCTGCAACTCTCATCATGCCGCAGACCCCAATCCAAGGCACCAGGACACACATGGCACTGTGGCTTCCTACTATCAACACTCACTCATGGCTTCAAATCCCAGACTGATATGCACCTCAACCAGGACCAATTAACAACATTTTGCCCCCTGCTTTAGAGCAACATCCAGACCAAGTGCCCTGAAGGCCACCTTCCACTTTGGCTTTAGTCCATATACTCCCAGGCTCTGGTTCTCACATCCCGTCAGTTTACTGCCCCATATAAATGTTCACAAAACAGCCCTGCTGCCAGATGTCACCTTGGTCCAGTTAGACCTGCAGAGACCCAGAAGGTCACCCACAAGCCGGGTTTCTCAACAGCCAGCAGAGAAGTTCAATGAGAAGTCCTCTCACCTCATCAGCATCCTTCCCTTTTCTGATTTCACTCCCTGTGGCATAACACATCAGTTCTTGCTTCCAAACCTCCTGCTCCACATCCCTCACTGGGCCATGGCAGCCACAAACAGAAGCTTATGATCTTACCCTCCCCAGATCAATGCAGCTCTTCCAACTCAGCTCTCCAAGCGGGGTTTTCCCCTGTTGAACGCAAGCACACACCTCTGCACCTCCTACCCACCTCCGCGCAGCCCTTGGAAGAGCTGCGCTTCCCTCGAATCTCAGAGGGAATCCGGAGAGCTCCCACTTTGCAATGAAGCACTGCCACAGGAGCATTCCTGGTTGCTGGACACCCTCTGCTCCCTGTAAAGGGAGGTCATTCCGGGGCTGGTTTAATCCCTGCTGAGCCGAAATTCCCATGCTTCCGCCTGGCCCCGTGCTGACACCAGCATTCGTGCTGTCCTGTGGCAAGCCGCGCACAACTGCCACCACAGTTAGTTCTGATTAAAACAGACCACAAAACTTCTCCAATCGAGGTTTCCCAAGCCATGTGTGCCTTTCCTTCCCCCACTCAAGTTCCCATCCTTCCCTCTCTGCCGTCCCACTCATGCTGCCCCAAGCACTACAGTTGGAAATGACTCAGGTCCTGGCTCTGCTTCCCCTGTGGAGATCCCAGCTCAGCACGGCCCCATGTTCTATTTGCCCAAGGTGGGGCTGACCCAGGAGAAGTGAGACAGCCAGAGAGCTAGCGCAGCCTCTCTTGGCAAGGGGACAGGTAGAGAGGGGAAGGGGAAGAGCCCAAAAGTCCCTCCACAGCAACACCACCACAGGGGAAACTGCTCCAGGAGTCCATCAGGGTCTTCATTCGCAGCACAGCGGGCAAAGGGTATCTGATACAAACAGGGAGGCACCAGGGCAGGGGCTGTGCCCACACTCTGCTCTCTGATAGGCAGTGCCAGCACAACCCCCATCCTGGCACAACCCCCCCACCGCCCACACCAAGGGGGTCTCACCACCCAGCCTGGGCAGAGCACGCCAGAGTGTGGATGCAGCTCAAGAGGTGCTGGCTGGCAGGGAGAGTAGAGCAAGATCTGCTCTCCCTGCAGATCCTGGTTGCAGCCCCAATCCATGCTGGACCCAGGTGTGCTGCTACAGCCTGACACCACGCACAAGGGGCTGAGACTCCAACAGGGACCAGCATAATGGATCTGCTCCTTCGGTGCAAAACAGAGGAGGCAGCTGCCCACCTGTGCTGGGAGGACTGTCCAAGCCAAAAAAATCCACTATCTGCTAATGAAGGTGGCTGGACGGCAGCTCCAGCAAAGTGCCATCACCCCACAGCGGGCCAGGGGACTATACAAGGCACACCCAGTGGGCCAAAAGATATCCCACTCCCGTGCCAGCTGACACACTGCCCTGGCACAGTCGCATCCCTCCCTCCCACCTCTCACCCACACAGGCACGAGGCCGTGCAGAGCAGGACCTCTCCCGCGTGTGCCAGCAGCCCCGCAGGCACCTCTGCCGAGCTGATAAGGAATAATAGTGGGGTGGCAGTGCGAGCCAGGGCTGCTGCAAGCCAGGGCTGCTGGAAGCCAGGGTTGCTGGCGGCGTCATGGGGCTCAGCGGCGGCTCTCCTTCGGAAACAGCACTGCCTTCCTGCCTTCCTCCTCCCCCATTTCTTCCCGATGACATCAGCCTGAAAAACAGGTTCTTGACTTCAGCAGGGCTCATCAGGCCGATTCTGGTCCCGCCAGAGACGGGAGAGCCCCCCTTGACTCCAGAAAGGAAACAGCCATCCAGGAGCCGGACATGGAGATAAGCAGCAGTGGGCAGGCAGGGACCCTGCCAGCATGCCAGCACTTCTAGGAATAAAAACCATGGAGAAGCAGATGGGGGTGGAGGAGTGCAACACTGGGGAACAGATTTAAATGTTTTACAAAGGCCTCAGCAGCTGTAAGCTTGGGCTCACGCCCCATCTCTGACACTGCTCTGCTACAGGACAGACAGACCCACCCAGCCCAAAAGTCAAATCCCAGGGCTGGCTGACTCCCGGCTCCCTCCAGCTCCCAGAGCCCGACAGCGAGCCCTCAGGCTGGCCAAAATGACAAGACAGGACTTAACACTATCCAGTAAAGCTTTCCAAGGGCCACAGGTCTGGACGTGGACCAGCGGGGAACACGATTCTGTGAAACATCCTGCCCACCAGCCAAGGCTCCAAGATTATTTTTAAACTCCTCCTAAAATATTTTTGGGTTTTCCTCTTCCCCTGTTGAAACTAACAGTCTGCACAGGAAGAGTGAAGCAGCCGCCCGTACACAAAGCCCGGCCACATGCACAAAGCAAACAATTTACTGCCATCATAATTACCTGCGATGTTATCGGCAGCTCTGACGGGGGGCGGCATTCGCAGAAGGAAATGTGGTTTCCACATCGTGTCATCTGAAACGTGTGTGACCGTCCTTCCTCCCGCCCTGCCCAAAGGATCAGCTGCCAGAAGCACCCAGTTGTGCCCTCGCAATGTTAAAGTAGGGGGGACGTGGGGCTATATCACACAGGAAATTTCGTCCCCTGACACAGGAATCTGCCTCTCCTCTTGCCAGGAATTTACTTCTGCAGGAGTGCCTAAGTATTTTGACACGCAAACAGTTGTTTAAGTAAGCATGCAGGGCTCCTACAATGACTTGCCTGGATGGGTGCAGATCCTCAGAGGATCAGGCCCCAGATAAAACTGACGCTACCTCAGAGGGGCTCGGAGCATCCCAGTTTCCCAAAAATTGTGGGAAACGAGCCCTGCTCCTAACCCCTCATGTGCCGGACCATAGCTCTGCTCCACCAAACTCCCAAGAAAACACAAACAGCTCAACATTTATGAGTTCAAAACACCCGTGCAATTAGCAGGATTTTTTTTCCTCCCTCCAGTATAATTATACATGTTTTAATGCAATTACCACCCCTATATTTTGTACATTAAACAGTAGGCAACTCAAGAAAGAGAGAGGCTTCTATTTTTCTTGGCTTTACCTTTCTGAAAATAATAGTATGTCGCAAAATAACTCCAGAAGAAGGGTTTATCTTTACCCAAGAAAGAGGGAGAGCAGAAGGAAAGTGGAAAGGGGGAAGGAGAAATCTCCCAAAGGGAAAGTGGGGATTGCAGTGCCCCTCCACACTACCCTCACCCTCTGGTCCCTACACATACCTACACCTGGAAACTGTCACGGATACCACAGACAGGACTCGGAAACAGCCTCAGCCTCTGTCCTCCAGCACGACAGAAAGGAAAACTGGATCAAGCAAATGGTCGTGGTTACTCAAGCCGGGGTCATTAGCCGGATTAAAACTCCCAAGCTCCGGCCAGCAGCACGGAGAGCAAAGTGCAGCTAAATGCCCAAATTGGATTACCAACGCTCCCGGGTCTCTGTGCCAAGTTGGACAGCAGATTGTGGGACGTTCGAGATGGGCAGGCAGGCACTGAGCCCTGGGACCGATCCACAGGCTGCCAGTAAGGAGGAGATGGTCCCTGCAGAGCAGATCACCCAGATCCATGCAGCCTGACCCTGGCACCCCTGGCATGTTGTCACCCCGGGCACTTTCTCCAGCAAAATCCCTCACAATCTCAGCTCAAGGAGCAAAGAGGATATTGCACCCTGGTTCACACCAGGCCCTGAGTTGACCCTAGCAATAAAAAATCTCCTTTGTGGTTCGAGACAGCTCACAAGGATCTCAGCCCGCACACACAGACCAGCACAGAACAGCCCACAGGGCACAGGTAGAATTGTCCCCCATTACACCAAGACATCCCACACCAAGGGGATAGAGGAGTCACCCAAAATAGTCCACCTTGCACCACACAAGGTGACTTCAGAGGAGAAAGGAGCAAAAGTGTTTGTGGAATGCAAGCCTGACAATCTGGATATGGAGCTTTTCTCCAGACTCAAACCTCTTGGCACACCAGCAACAAAAAGAAGGTGTGCCAAGCCTTAGTTGAAGGGAAAATAAACTTTGAAATGTTTTTCATTCAAGTTTTTAAATGGTGGCTTCCTCCTGGAACAAGGGCTGGAGGCAGCCACAGACGTGGGATGCTCAGGGAAGCAAGGCAAACAAGGACACCCTTCCCATGACCAGCCACACTGATGAACCCGTGGGAAGACATGTATTTTGGCTACACCACATGCCGAGCGCAGGGGAGAACCAGGACTGCCCATGCCTGGCACATCAAAACTTATTTATTGGCTGGAGTTTTTTCCTACATGATGGACAAGATGTTTGCTCAAACTTGGCTTCCAAGCATATCTAGAGGACCATGTTGGGGTATCTACACGGCTTCCACACTGCATCTTGGGCAGGACTAAGAGGGGCATGACTGAAGCTGTAGGTCAGAGATGGTGTCAGAACAAACATGTTCTCACCAAGCACCATATATTTGTAGCGGGATGTTCCCCATGGCACTCACCCATAGGGCTCGAGACAGAGAAGCAGCTGGTTGTCTCCAGCCTAATGCCAAACCAGCCACCTCAGCACTGGATGGTGGCAAACACTCCTCTTCATTTTGCATGCAGCCACAACACTCTGTACCTTGCTGGGAAAAGGGCCACCCATCCATACCCAGGAGAGGTAAGGGGTTGTGGTCCATGCTGAACCAAGCTCCACATCAGCCATGATCCCCTGCCCTTGGGCCTTCCTCCACACACATGGCACACTACGAAGCCATTCATCAGTCAAACACTGGCCAGAAGTCCCCGGTCCACTGGTTTCTTCCATATAGCAAACAACTACTTAAGGACACAACCTGGAAGAGACATTCATGGATCACAGCACCAAACCAATGTTCCAACACATACATGCCATCAGCCCAGGTCGATGCAAAATCCAACCTTGCAGGCAGTGAGGATGGTGAATCGCGGTGACCCATGTCCACCCCCCTGTCGTTGCACATAGGGATGGCAGCACCCCTGCTATCCCGGCTCTTCCAAGATTCCCCTTCCTTCTATGGAGCTGGAGGTGCCAAAAGCCATGACTGACTCCTCATTGCAGACACAAACGACCAAAGCACTGATACACCCTACACAGAAAGGCAGTCTTACAACAAAGCCCCGTGGGACTCAGCAGAAGCCCGATGCTGCAGGCAAGGCTCCCCCCAGTTTGCAGGCAGCCAGCAGTGCCAGCACGATAGCACCAGGCATTCCTGCTCGGAAATTCCCAGCTCAGGGCTGAGTGTGGCTCTCGACAGTAGTTAGTGCTACAGCCAGGAGCAAGGCTGGCAGCAACAAAGGCCCTGACCCGCACTCAGCCTAGAGAATAAAACACGGACAAGTTCCCTTCATCAAGTCCAATCCCAGGGCCGGATCCTTCCCTTTGTTCAGCAGACGTCAAACGCAGCAAACCCACCGAAATAAATGGCCTGGTGTGACACTTACACCGGGGAGCAGGGCAGGGGCCAGCCCCGGCTGCTGCCGCCGTGGAGGAGGGGAGGCAGCCCTGCCAGAACGCAGCAGCGCCGCTTTATTACCCTCTTCCATTTCGGCTGCGCAGGGCTCGGGCGAAGCAGCGCTCGCCGGGAGCCGCCGACAAGGCCCTCGGCCCCGTCTCCAACGGAGTTCAGAGGAGTTTGTTTCTCTCTCGCAAGGCACTGCCTCGCTCGGGGAGAGGGCTTTGTGTGACAGAGCACAAGCGCTCTGCTCCGCAGTTCCGTGCATAGCCTGAGCATGCACGAAGGCGGATGCCTCTGCTCTGCTCCAAATCCGATGCTTCTATTAAAAAAAAAAAAA
>VYXB01008425.1:1798318-1929213 GCA_013397135.1 Pachyramphus minor
CTCCAGGGGGCGCCCGAGGTGGGGAGGGAACGCAGGGAGGGGGAGAGGAGGAAGGGGGGGAGGGAGGGAGGGAGGGAAGGAGAGAGGGAGGAGCAGCCCCGCCCTCGCACCACGTTAAAAGGGCGATGCCGCGCGGGCCCATGGACCGGGATGCGGGGGGAGCTAAAAGCCGTGATGGATCGGTGGGGACCGCAAAGAGCGGGGCCCGGACGCACCTGAGGGTCCCCGCCGGCCACCTGCCTGCAGTCCACGGCGGGACTGCGTTCCCCAGGCGTGTCCGTTCGCCATCATCCCACTGGCACCGTATCTGTTCTGCTTAAAAATTTAATTTTAATATATTATTTATTTGTATCTTAAAATGCAAAATATAAATACATATTTATTATATATACATTGTGATATAATACTATGTTATATATAAATATATAATAAATATATTATTTGCTTTATATTTTATGTGTTTAGGTTTTAATATATTGGTTTTAATCTATTATTTGAAAATATTATTTTTAATAAAATTAATTTAAAAATAAAAAATATTAATTAGGGGTCTGAAGCAGTTGTTTTTCTTTTTTTAAGCATGCTCAGTGCCATCCGCTTTTGTTACCTTCATTCCCCCACCCTTACGCTCTCTCTCTCGCCATGCCAGCCCCCCCTCCCTGAGGACTGCTGTGCCCCCCTGGAGCCCTGCCTGCCCCCACCAAGGGGTTCTGCATATTTGGGTAGGCCTGACCAAAATGCTCCATCATCTCTCTGTGGGGAAGGGACTTTCGTAAAGGTCACCAGGAATAAATACATTTGGATATCCACCAATTTCAGTAGCAACCTTTGGGATGGAAATGGCAGGGAATGGCTCTATCCTGACCTGCCCACTAGGAAATGGAGCTGCAGATGGTTATGGTTTACTGGGGCCACCACGTGCTGCAGCACAGGGGGAAATCAGAGAAAGGTGGCTTGTTCACCCAGGCTTTCAAGGGTGCAACCAGCCAGATCTTTATCCCCACCAGCTCTCAATACTGGGATGCTTTGCCCCTTAGGTAGGGACACACCGTGGGAGTTTGGGAGTTGCCCTGTCCATGATGGAAGGTGTGTGGTTACCTTGTGCAGTCACACATGCAGATCTCCTCCCTCGGCATCCCAGCAGGTGTGTGTGTCCTCGCGTGGGCTGAGCTACAAACATGCAGCAGTCCTCAGAGGCTCCAGCGAGGGTAGAAAGGAAAACTGAGGAAAAAAGGGTCATTTGGCTGAGTTCAACACCAGAGATGCACTTCCCTTCTGGGCCTCAGCACATCAATGCTCACACGTTACTCAGAGCCCACCTGAGAGCAAATGTCCCTGCAATTAAGACCAGAGGGTTTCTTCCTCATGTATCCCCCCATCCTGCCCTCACCAGCATCCATCTCCAGGAGGCTGGAGGAGCTGGGAACAGCGCATTCCCCCAGGGCACAGCGTTGGTGCCTGCCATTCTCCCACCTCTTGTTTGTGCACAGACACACATGGGGCCCAGACTTAAAAGCTTTTGAGACAGAGAAGACATCATCAAGCTCTGCCGGCAGGGAAGTGGCTGGGATTTGGATCGCTTCCCCCAGATTGAAAGAAACACTTCTCCTTTTTTTTTTTTTTCCTCTTCCTCCAAGAGACTAAATTTAGTGAATTTCTTTCACATTAAAAACTTGTCAGGTATTCACATCCAAAGAGGCTCCTGCTCCTGTCTCTCAGAGGACTTACGGAGACAGCGAAACCTCTTAAACAAACAAAGAAGGGAGAGATATTCAGGCAGTCTCCCACCACTGCTTTTAAATTCACACTGTCCCAGGGCTGGTGCATGGCCACCTTGGTCCCGCAGCTGCCATCTCCTGCCACAGAGGCAAGAGGAGAGGAATGAATTCTCCCTCCCCAGAGCAGGACTCAGCGCTGGTCTGGGGGTCAGCAGTGCTTCATTGCTACCATTCCCATATGCCCCTGGGATGGGAAACTGTGGCAATTTATTTTTGCTGAAGGCTGGATTCTTGCCCACGGCATCCATCCAGCAACAAGGGGAACCAAGGTGCTGGAGCTGCGAAAAGAACGGGCATCTGGCTGAGGGTGCATCCTGAGCCACAATGAGGCCCCTGACAGAAGGAAAAAAAACCAAAACAGCAAAAAAATCCAAGAACTCCCATGCCGGAGCCCAGCGCAGAGTTAGGAGCGACATGGCAGGGTAGATCCTGGGATTGTACTGTGTGGGAAGCAGCCTGACTCACAGTGACCAACAGAGCTCACGTGGCTGGTCCGATGGCTCATCTGACACCATGCCCGGCGGGCACTGGGACACGCTTGTCACTCACATGGCTTCCCCCGTGTCTGGGTAACTCACCCCCACAGAGAGACCCTCGTTATCTCAGGAAACTTGGCCTTTTATCCTGCCTCCCATGGGGCTTCAATTGCTCTGTTCATCCCCAACCTGCCTGTGCATCCTCAACCCCCTTTCCAGACAGACCCTGAGGGCTGACAGCCTTGTCATGCCCTGAGGACGGTGGCTTGAGTGGCACCTCAAAGGCACTACAGAGCTCCCCACTCAGCAGGGTGCTGGGAGGCGGGGCTGGAGGCAGGAGTTGGCTCCGGTGGCAGCTGGACCCTAAACCCAGCCATGAGGGGCAAGGGGCTCACCCAGCTCCTTCTCGTTACACTGAACACTGACACAGCACTTCTTGCCCACAACCTTGACCAAAATTACACTGAGAGACAATCTGTTCTTGGCATGTCTGTGGTGCTTTCCTCACATTAATGAAGAGACTGAGGGGCATTTTGTTCACTAAAAGCAGCCTGGAAACTACTTTGTCAAAAAGAGACACTAACTGGGAGAGCCCAGAGAAATAGGGAGGCTCTTCTGCTCCGCTCACTGGTTTAACACAGTCTGAGTAGTGAGGGACCAAAAATAATGAGATAAATTCACAGTTTTTTCCACTGTTTGCAATTTTTGACTGCTGAAAATGTCTGCTAAAAGGCAGAGTTCTGCATGGTGCACCCGGGTCCTCAAGCACAACACCTCCCTTGGTTATCGCCCACAGGCCATTGCAAAATGAACCCCCCAGAGCCTGCAAACCTGGTTTAAACCCCCTGCACTGAACAGCAACACACAAGGATGAGAGAAACATAGTGGCCTCAGCTCACAAGTTTTTGGGCTGTGAAATCTGGCTGGCCCAGAGAACAATCTGGAACCCAAATGTGGGCTTTGGGGACCTTCACACCCAAAGTCTGCACTCTGCCTAGCCAGTCCCAGGGATCTCCCCAAAAGGGCATGGGCACCAGGAGGGTATCAGATCTGCACAGATGGCAGTAATGGGTTTTTTCCCTCCTTGGATTCTCACAGACCTCTTTGCTAATCCAGCCCTGAGAGCAGAAAGTCTGGGCAGCTGGGCTGGGGAGAAGTGCTGGGTCCAACCAGAATGTTTGTCAAAGTTTTCCAGGAGGCATCAACAGCTCTTTAAGCTTCTTGACAGCCAATATAACAAACTGTGTCTGCAGAGCTCTGGGGATCCAGGGTGGAATTAAAATAGGTAATGAATAGAGCCATTTCAGTGGATCATAGCTGCAGAAGTATGATGGGCAGTGAGCAAAAGGTGCTGGAGAGGCACACAGGGAAGGGATGCAGGGTGGCACAGGAGCTGTCACCAGGGCAGCACCATTCCTCTTTTCCCAGCTCTGCCCAGGAAGGAAGGCACTTTGTTCCCTGGCAGTGCAGCTTCTATCCTGTGCCTGCTGCTACAGGCACCCTCCAAATCACTGGGGTCCACAAAGGGGCAAGAACCCCTTCCTCCACCCCACCATACTCACGTTCCTCGAAATGCGGAATTTTCTGTCAGAGGTCTTGATGGGCAGGCAGCGCCACTGCAGATTTCAGCAAGAAGAGAATCTTCTTGAAGGGGATGAAGAGAAAGAGGGGTCTGAGAGCATCCTCATTTCCCCAGCCTGTCACACTGTCAGTGATGCACCCTTTGATTTGGGAAGAGATTTAGTGGGACAGGTGCCAGAGGCTGTGGTTGTGGGAGATGCTCTGGGGGACCCTGCTGGCTCTGTAACGAGAGGTCAGTCTGGGCATCAGTGCCAGCATGTGGGACCCAGGGGAAGACACGCAGCTGCAATGAGGGAGAATGGACACCCAGTGGGATGACCTGCTCTGCTCTTCTCCAAGCTGATCCCCAGCTCCCAAAAGACTTGCCTGATCGATGACTGTGTATCCACCAGCCACGACAAATCATGCATGCACCAGTCTGTTCCCAGCAGGCAGGGAGGTCCTGCAGAGATCCCCTCTGGCCATACCTGCTCCGGCTGAGCTCCTTCCCAGCTCCTTCATCCCTCAGCTCTGTGACTCACAATGGTGCTTAATTAGCAGGATGCCTGATGCAGACACCTGTCAACTCCTCCGAGACAACCAGCTTTTCACGTTAGCTGCCCCGGGGCTGTTCGGAAGGAACAGCTCGCTCTCCGTATTGATATTCCTTCATCTCAGCCTATTTTCCAAGCCGTCAAGCTGCCATCTCAACCCTCCCAGGATGCTGGTGAAAGAAGCCTCGTGTCCGTCAGCTCCCAGACTCTGATCCCACCTTTGCAGCCACTCAGGAGTGCTGGAACCACTTCGTGCTTCTCCCAGCAGCCCAGTGTCCCCGCACAGAGTTCATCAAGCATAGACTTTGAGTCAGGGCAATTTTGAAGACAGGAAAAAAGTCACTGCCTGACTCTCTAGGTCCACAAAGTCTCCAAGATGCAGCCCTCCACCACAGTGGATGTGGCATCACAACCCCAGCCATGGTGTGGGGTCACCCATCCCAGCAGGAGCCATGGCAAAAGCCAGTGGAAGAGACATAGCTGCTTTGATTTATTGCAGCTGGCAGAAGGGCACGGTGCCATCACCAGCATGTTTAGGGCCAGGGGCATTTTGTGATGCAGTGCTGGGTCCTACACAGTTACCTGGGGTGTGCTGAGGTTCATGGCTGGTCTTGCAGAGACAGGAAAAGGCAGGACAGATTGACCAAACAGTTCTAACTGAGGTATAAAGAGATTTCCTGTTAATTGTAACTTAATGGTTGAGGGCTAAATAGCTCACCATCCTTGGCCAGCCTGTCACCAGTTGGAACAAGGCTAAGCATCACTTTTGGGAAGACTTTGTGTCCTTCAGAGCACTCCTTCACACCCCCTCTGCTGTAGTCCATACTTCTGCTTATTGAGAGTTGCCCTATACCCTCCCTAGCCAGGACCAGCTGAGGACCACTTTCATAGAGCAGACTCACCTCTTGCCTTGCTGTTAGGATGATGTGTGTCACCGTCCACTTCCCAAAGTCTTTCTGGTCCTCCAGCAGTGCCAGAAGCAGAGATGCTGTGTTCAGCATGTATTAGGGCAAGGGGGGGCTGCAGTGGTCTTCCATGGGGAGAAGATAGAAGATAGAAGGTAGAAAATGGCACAATTAAGACTGGATAGTGCATCAGCCAGGCTAAACTCCAGGCCCCAGTTGCCCCTACTTCTAGGTGCCAGGCTGCATCCCCAGAATGGCTGTTCTCTCCATGACTCAAGTCAGTGGAAAGATTAATACCAAATCCTTTGGCAGCTCAGAAATTCATCTCCCTCACATGGAACAAGTAGGTGGCCACGAGACACCAAGGAGTCCCTTCCCTTTCTCCAGTACCCATGTAAAATTAAAATGGACAAGGAAGAAGCTGCTGTAAATAATACATTCATGGTGCACTACACGGCTTCAGGAGCACATATTCATTGTCTAATCTTATTTAAAGAAACCCAGTCCTGCCTGAGTCATTAAAAATGTATCCTGGTTTCAGCTTCATGCCATATACACTCACCACTGTGAAGCAGGTGGCTCAGTGGCTGTTTTCATGCCTTCCCTCTCTCAGCTGGTCCTGGGCAGCCCCATGCTGTTATGAGTGAGGCCTTGGGGTCATATGAAAAATTCACGCGCTTGGCATCAGGCGTTTTCCATCCCCATGCTCCCTTCTCCTCCCTCACACCTGGGCCCAAAGATGCTCTCTCTGCCACTGCCTTCCAGACCCCAGCAGCATCCTCTGAGTTAATAAAGGACTCTAATGAGAACTGCTCAGTCCCAGTCTGGCCACAGCATCTATCCCACTACTTTTCCACCCCACTGCCTTCTCCCCACCTCCCTTTGGCCTGTCTTCGTTTTCCACAACAAGTTCCCCTTGCTCGCACCCTGCATCTCCTCCCACCCACAGCCCCACATGCTGGTGGGGTTCACCAGCTGGGTGCTAACAGTTTGTGGGAGCCAAGCCCACAGTGAGGCACTTTCCCCCAGAGCATCCTCCTGCCTTGCAGGAGACAATACTGAGGAGTCAGCCCACTTAGCATCCACAGGTTGCAGCACCATGTTTGCTCTTCGTTTTCATTCCAGGGATGCAGAGCCCAAACTTGGCATCTTGCACACCACCAGGCAGGGACCAGAGGGAAGTTAATTTACCCTTGGTGCTCTGGAAACGGTGGCTGGGAGTGAGGAGGAGAAGCTAGACCCAAAGCTGGGAGGGAGAAGAAAGTGAAGTTGCCCAATGTCTGGCTGATAATCACTGCATACTATTTAGCAACTGGTTGACCAAACACCTCATTAATGGGGCAGTACTTCAAATACCTCAGCCACAACCAGTGCTCCCACGTCTTTGCTGGGCTATGACTAAAGTATCTGGACCCACTCTTACCAGGACAGAGGGGCATCCCAGGGTGCTCCCACCCAGCCAAAGGCAGAGCCATGAACTGTGCTCAGCCCATCATCTCTGCCTCTCAGAGGGAGCTCGTGGGTGACCACAAGCACATGTGTGACCACAGCAAAGCCTGGTGCAGAGTCATTATCCACAGCTTATAACATCCATCCCTGCTTGCTGCTCACTGCCTCCTGCTGCCTAGGAAGCACTGGAGGCAAACCCCAGGGTGGAATAAGCTGGCAGCATCACTCAGACATGTGGACACCCACCCGCATGCACACACAGCCTGTGCCCGCCCTGGCACCCGCCTGGATCCTTCGCATCCCTGTGGAGCAGCTCCTCCAGAGGCACTGCAGGAAAACCTGGGAGATAACATGCCTGCGACATTAGCAATTAAGGAACATTAATTATAATAATAATAATTATCACAAAATAGCATTTTTATGGCACAATATTATGCTGAAAGATTTACAACATACTGAATCATGAAGTTCGCAATTAAAGTTATTTTAGTTTCTAATTTCACTTTAATTCTATTCCAATAAAAGATAGGATAAATATACCTTAAGAAAATCTGCAGAAACCATTACTTAAGGCAATTTCTCTATATAAGGATGTTATATTGCAGCACAGAGATCCCTTGAGGAGCATCACAAACCTCGGTGAGGAAGAAGTGTCCGGCCCTGAGAAATACCAAGTTCCACAAGCCTTGCCCCAGAGTAGCAGGGCACTGAAGCCTGAAGGCACCAGTAGCCTCCTGGCTTGAGCTTCCCAGCCACGAGCTCTCCTGAGGTGATTCTGTACATCATGGTGTTTCATCAGGATGGGAGGAACGGGGGAGCCTGGAACCCACCAGGCAGCCACAGGAAGAGCTGAGCTGGGTTTATTCCTCACACTGCCAGAGGAGTCCTTGCATCACCACTGTGTGTGTAATGCTGGTGGGATGGAGTGGGGATGTTTTGCTCCAGCTCTGACTTCAGCCTGTGCACCTGTAACAGTTTGTAGGAGAGAAGGAGGCAAAGAAAGGACCCAAATCCCAGTCTTCCATTGGAAAATTATTATTGACTATAGTGGTTTTGCAGAATTGAAACCCAACCTGCAATTGTTTTGATGGAAGTTCATCACTGCAGCAAGGAAAGGAAAGGAAAAAAAGGAGAGGGAAATTCTTTAGACATAGTAAAAGCTCTATGCCTTGGAAGAGATATCACCATTGTAAAAGGATTTTTCACTTTCTTTTTGTGAATAAACCCCGTAACGTTAACAAAGGCAAAATCAGAATACAAACCCTGATGCTTACCACAGCAGCCCATTCTGACTGCCCCATATCCTGCAGCACAGGAATTTTGAGTAACAATTGTATCACCCCAGTACCTGAGATACATTTTGGAATCTCAAGTTCTCTGCCCAAGCAAACAAGTCCAGACTCCACTTTGCTGGACTGGCAGTATAACCCTGCTGGGCTGGTGCTGGTTCAGCCATCCCCACCCTGATGCCCTGCTGCCACCAGGAGACCTGGAGCCACCATCTGCTGGGCCGAGCCCCCCTCACCTGGGAGCTGCACCCCCCCTCACTGCCAACACCGAATGGCACAAGAGGAGGGAAGGGAAAAGGACCAGTTGATGGTCTTGGGAAGCCATTTACCTCTGACACCATAGCCATGTACAGGCAGCCCTGCCTGTGCCCCAGAAAAAGCCACCATGGTGCACAAGCAGCTGAAGGTCCATCACATCCATCCCCCAAGAGCCAGCATGGACCAGCCAGCATATCACCGTTCCGTGGTAGCCATACCCATTTGATAGCCAGAGGATGTGCCACATCCTTTTGCCCACAATGCCACTCCCACTTGCTGTCTTTAAGGAGCCCCCTCCACCTCTGGTCTAATGCTGGGGCAACCCATCACACCAATGGAGCAGCCACAGGGCAGGCTGGAGGACCCTCCACCCCCTTAGCTGTGCCCCTGCCCAAAGCAGTCAGCACGGCCGACTGCCTCTGAGCTCAGCCTGAGCCCCACTCACCCGGGAGGTCTCCTGGGACTTAACTTCTTCATAATTAATTTAAGTGCCTCTGTGCATCGCGCTGCCCACCGGCACTTCCCGAGCACTGATTACTCACCTCACTGCGGACGCAGGGAACATTACAAGCGGGTCCGGAAGACAAGAGGTCTTGGCTCCCTGACAGCCCATAACTGATGGCTGGTTTGGGAGGCAGCTGAAGCAAAGCCAGTTCTCAGAAAAGCAGCAGGTCTGCCAGTGGGTGATCCCGGCACCCACGCTCCCAGATGGCTGGGAGGGAGACAGGAACTTCCCAAAAGCTGAGCAGGGGTGGTGGGGTGTGCGTTTGAGGGAAGGGTGAACGCTTTAACACTTTAAGAGGTGCCTATACTGCCAGCAAAGTCTTTAATTGATTCTGGGAGAGTGATTTCTAAATTATCCCCACAGCCCAACACTGCAATCGATAAATGCATTAAAGGAAGGTGCCTGCACGTCCTGGGTTGAGCTGCTCCACACCATCCCCACAGCCCATTCCCAGCTCGGTGCCCTGCAGGGCTGCAGGGGAATCCCTGTGAGCAGTAGGACTGGGTGCTGCAGCAGCTGGGGACAAGCCCCATGGAGCATCCCTCTCCGGGCAGGTTCCCCTGACCTGGGAAGTATGCAGGCATCCTGAAATACGGACTTCAAGGATTGGTGCCACTGTTTGATATCAGATACAGAAATAAGCCCCCTCTGCCACAGTGGGATGGTGCTTCCACTGCAGCCTTAAGCAGCTCCTCTTACCCTGCTGCTCCCCATCTCCTGGGTACTTCTAACAAACTGATTTGATCTGGAAAACCAAGAGTGAGACAGAGTGGTCCTTTCCATAAGGATGTGCCAGAAATCCTGAAGAGCTTGGCTGCCTGCCTGTTCTAGGATGACAGATTTAGGAAGGGGTTTACCATCTTTAGGAAAGGTTTAGTGATCTGGAGAATCTGCCTGGAAGTTCCTGCTCCCCCTGCACACTCCCCTGGCACATCTCTGCTGCCCAAAGAGAGAGCTAGGAGCTGGGAAAACAAAGGCAAATACAAACACTTTACCCTATTTTTTAAAAAAGTTTACAAAATGATGAGTGAAAGACAGCTAATGATGCATCGTATGCTTAGTGCCAAGGAAAACGCTCTAAATTGAAGTCCTCAAATATGAAAAGAATCAACATTTAATAAGACAGTTAATGTACGTTATTTAAATGTCACTTCATTATTAAAAGTGTATATTTTTTGAGGTTTAATAACCATGTAATTGAGGCATCTTTTCTATAGTTAAACCTTGGCAAATATGTTTTTCATAATTAGCCAGTATTTATTTAACATGTAATAACCATCCCATTAAATTTAATGACTTCAATTAATAGGTGCAAAGGGGCCTTTTTTAATGTCAGTACATATTCCTAAAGACAGTTCCCAACGTGGGGCCACAACGAAGCTCAGCTACCTGGGGGGTGACTGAGGAGGGCAGATGTCTGAGCCAATCCACAGGGCTCTGCTGGTGCTCCATTGCAGGAATGGGGATCCCTGGAGTGCTGCATGTCCCAGCCAGAGCTTGGGGGGGTGGTGGGTCACAAAAAGAGTGATGCCAGCAGGCAGCCCATGGGGACCCCAACCCATCCTTGTTGGGCTCCTCCTCACCCCAGCAGCCCTGCTGTCAGGTATGAGGACTGAGGCCACAGGGCAAACTCTGTTGGGGCAGTGAGGCAGCAGAGGCTCAGCCCAATGCAGCCACAGCTGAGCCTTGTAGTCCACATTAGAGAACAGCCTGGAGTAAATTAACTCCTTTAACAAACTATCCAGTATAGAGTTATTAACTGTCTCCTAATAAACTCCAGCACAACACTGTGCCTGCTGCAATCCCACTGGGCTCTGGAACTCCACTCTACTAGTAAGAAAACCCCCATCCTGCAGGTATGCACCACCTCCAGTGCCCAAGCACCTCCCTGGCCCCAGACAAGGGTTTGGCTTCGACCTCACAAGACCCCTGCACACCCAGGGGCTCTCCCTTCTCCCTCAACCCTGGCAGGACCCACAAATGCCTCTTCTCCATCTTTCAGCCCCTGCTTTCCCCATGAACCTGAATCCACATGCTGGGGGAGTGGAATTTATCTAATGGCAGAAGCATCTGAGGAACTGGGCAGCGAAGAGCAAACATATCCACATGTAGCAAACAGGGAAGCACACTCAGGAACACAGAACCAACCACTAGGAAAACAAATCACTGCTTGTGGGAAGCAGCACACTAGAAACATATCACCTTTCTGCTCTGGCAAAGGTGCTGGAACACAGAGTCACAGCAGCAAGTCCCAGGAAGGTGAGGTGCTCCCCCAGGGACCCCAGAATGCCAATGGCCAAGGCCAGCAGCCAGCATGGCCCCCTGGCTTGCAGCAGTGGGGATCCTTGGGCTCCCCAGTGCCCCACAGCCACCCACAGTTTCCCGAGACCTCCTCACGTGGGGGTGTGATGCTGGCTGCAGGCACCAGGTCAGGTCACATCCTCTGGAGATGCAAACAACTGAAATGATGCTTGAAGTGCTGACCACAGCCAGCATGGGGAGGTGGTTGGATGCTCTATCCCACTTTTCCAGTTGTTGTGAGGAAGGACAAGGCTTAAGAGACACTAAATCCCTAAAAGCAAAGGATTATAGGTTGAGTTATACCTCTGACTGGGCTGGTCTAGGTTCAGGGTGACGTAGTTCACCCTAGAACAGAGGTCCAACTGTAGCAGAGCCCACATCCCCAAAAATACCCAGCACATGGGACTTCTCTTACACCCCACCTTCTCCCTGCCCCTTTCAGCCTTTTCCATTCAGACATGACAGGGGCTGGAGGGCAGCCACTATCTCACTGCCTCAGTGTCTCTGGCACCTCCTCCTTCAGCTAAAACCCTCTGAGACCACTTGCAGGGAATGGCCAAAATGCACCAAGGCTTGAGCAGATTGGGGAAGCATATGTCTCCCTGCATTTCCCAGGGCATGGAGCGAGGTGCCAGCAGCCCTGCCAGCCTCTGCTGGGCAACACACCGGCTGCCTGCATTCGCCTGCCCCATGTGCAGTGAAGTAGCAAGATTTAACAGTGATCAGTGAATCCCAATTAATTGTGGTATCGGTATTTAAGGGACCCTATTGTGACAAGGCTGCCATGAGCTGGCTGCAGCCATCTGCTCCCCTGGCCCGGGGACCCTGATGCCTATGGGGATGGATTGGTGATTACTGGCACTGGGACTGGGCAGGAGGACTCCTGTCCTGCTGCCCTCCTACCTGCAGCTCAGCAGGGGTAGCCTGGCTAGGATGGGGAGCAGAGTCGGTGGGGTTATTTAGTACCTCAAAACAGGCACAGATTCCTGGCGGCAATGCTGCCAACCTGCGAACAGCTGCCTGCACCGATGTGGCCATAAATTACCCATGGAGCCATCGGGGACCCGCACCGGAGGGCAGGCGGCAGCGGCGTTCAGCCCCGCACGGGAGCTCAGCACAGGCAATTAATCCTCGTTAGCAGCCTGACGGGGAGATGGGCTTGCTGGGCATGCGGCACGGGGCGGCTGTTCCTGCAGAGGGGCTCTCTCCTGCGTTTGTACCCCTCCTTCCCCAGTGCCCTCCCCTCTGCACAACTCCTCCTTTGCCTATCCCACCCCTGCTCCCTCTCCTTCATCTCCCCTGTCATTCTTGTTTCCTCCTGCCTCTCTACACCCTTTCTTCCCTCCTGTCCCGCCAGAATTGCATTCCAAAGATGCTCTGTGGTGCTGTTCCCATTCCCAAAGCAAGAGTGAGGCCCTGCCTGCCATGCTCCACTCCCAGCAGGTGACCAAGAGCCCCGAGAATGAGCTGCTGGGACTTGGGTGTTTCATGACCAACCTCTGGCTTCCCGGGGAATAAGATAAAACCAAGATGTGCCAAACCACAAGGCCACCCCCAGAGCCCAAACCCACACTACTGCACCCAAGCCCTCGGGGACACAAGGCTGTGCAGAGCACAGCCCAGCCAGGACAGCCCAGCAATGCTGAGCAGGGACGTGTCATCCCCAGTGTGACATCCCTGAAGCGAGCAAATGCTGCTTCTCACACAGCAGATGGCAAATCCTACAGCAGGGAGGGGAAGAGGGGTGCCCATTAGCACCCCCAGCTATCGCCTTAACTCTGCATCTCCCTTTTCAGGGCTGGGAGCCAGCACCAGGCTCCCAGGCTCTCCCCTCCACCACCATCTTCTCCCCAGCTCCAGACATCCCCACAGATACCCCCCAGGACCAGGGACCAATCTCTGACTCCTGCCCCCAGCCCTCTGCACTCAGGTCCATCAGCCACTGCTCCAGGTAGAAGTACAGAGGTGCAGCCAAAAAGGACCCTTATTTTAAAGAAAATAATAATTCTAGAATAAATAAATAAATAACAAGCCCAAGCACAAGTCTGCTTTTAAATTCAAATGTGCAATATGGCCCAGAGCCTCAGAGCCAGAAGGAAACTACAGATTTGGGCAAGGAAGCAGGGAATATTTCACTTCAGCACAGTCCAAGCCGTCATGATTTACCCAGCAGAGAGGGAGGTGGGGAGAGCTGCTCCCTGGGCACTCTGCAGCTCCGGCAGTCACCCCTCTGCCCACCACCCCCACGCTGCTGCCCCTGGACTTAAGTTTCTCCAGATTTTCATGTATCACCTCCCCATCACATCCCACCAGCTCCACTTCAGGGCCACACCTGTGCCAGGGTGGGGGGTTCTCCCTGGGACTCCTGTTGGATCCTCCAGAACCCATGGGCACCATGGTCCTGCCCTGCTGGGACCAACGACCTTCTAGCCCCAGAGGGGCACCAAGCAGGACCCAACACCCAGCCCTGCACAGGGGCTCTCTGGGGTGACCATCCAGCTCAGGCTGGGCAGTTGCACAGGGCAGCAACACCATGACCTCATCATCCTCTACACCTACCTGAACGGAGGTTGTAGTCAGGTAGGGGTCAGTCTCTTCTCCCAAGTAACAAGTGACAGGACAAGAGGAAATGGCCTCAAGTTGCATCAGGGGAGGTTTAGAATGAATATTAGAAAAAATTTCTTCACTGAAAGGGCTGTCAAGCATTGGAACAGGCTGCCCAGGGAAGTGATGGAGTAATCATCCCTGGATCTGTTCAAAAAACATAAATGTGCATAGCGACATAGTTTAGTGGTGGGCTTGGCAGTGATGAGTTAACAGTTGGACTCGATGATCTTATAGGTCTTTTCCAGCCTTAATGATTCTATGACCGTGGCCCTGTCCTGCCAGGGAGGCTCCTGCCACTTTTGGGAGGGTCACAGCCCCACCCTGTCCCAGGGCAAGGCACATTCTCTTGAACACTTGGGCATCACCCAGCCAATGGTGGGGGCTGCTTGCTGCCCCTCGGCACACTCGGTTAAATGCTCAGGGATCACGGAGCCATAACCAGGATTCTCGTCCCCTATGAGTCACAAGTGACACGAGTTTGGACCGGCCTCAGCCCAGGTCCTGCAGCCGGCACACCCAGGCTGTTACCTGTCCCGCACTGGGGCTCGGCGGGACCCTCACGGATTTGCCCCTCGGGCAGCGCAGATCCGCGCCCAGAGCATCGCCGGGCGATCCCGGCCGAGCCGAGCGGCGGCAGCGCGGACCGACAGTGCCACCTGCTGCTGCTGCTGCTGCCGGGAGGGAGGGACGGACAGAGGGACAGACGCACGGACCCCGGCCCACGGTGCGGGTCCGGCCCCACGGGCCCTCGGCAGTGCGGAGCAATGGGGTCCGGTGCGGGATGCCCCGTGCCAGGGAGGGGACAGGAGGTGAAAGCGAGCCCGGAGCGGGGGCGAAAGTCAGCATAAAGCCCTAGACCTGTTTTCCCACCGTCAGCAGGTGCCTGAACCCCAGCACCACACAGCAGCACACCAGCACCCTGCACCTACGCCAGGTGCGAGAACAAAGTGGGAAGGGGTGCGAGGGGAGGCTGTGCAGAGGAGCTGCAGGACCCTGTGTCCAAAGCCCAGACACTCCCTTGAAGATGCATTACCCAGACAGACACGGGCCACACGCCTTCCCACAGCCACAACCCAAAAATAATTCTCTGTGCTCCACCACAGGGAGGCTGAGGGCAGCTGCTCCCAGTCCTGCTGGCACCAGGAATGCTGGTGGAGCCGGGGGTCAGAGCTCTCCTGAAAACAGCAGGTACCAAGTCAGCACAAGCATCATCCCTATGCCAAAAGAGCAAAGTGGGGGTGCAGAGTGGGGGTGTGAATGCACAAGGGAGGTGTCAGGCACAGCATGTCGCCATGTCACCCCTCTTCCATGCAGAGATTCCAGGGCATTGTGGCCCTGACGCAGCAATCCAGGGATAGAAGAGCTGCAAAATGCTGTGACATCCCCACACCCCTGTGGCACACACACACTGTCCACAACCATGGAGAGCAAGGTGGGGACTGACCACAGGGTGCAGGGAAATCTGCTTCACAAATTACCATTAGTACCAAATGTCCCTTCTTATCAAGACTGGACGGGTATTCAATTTTCTCTTCAAACGCCTGCCTTCTGAAATGGTAATAGAATTTCAAATCTAGGGGAAAAGGGAGGGGAAAAACTGAATATGCAAGGATTAACAATGAGAGAGAGAGACAAAGGAAGAAATTATACCAAAAAAATATAGTCAGAGCTTTTGCAGGAATTAATTAAATACAAATATAAAGAGAAAATTAAGTCTCATGCTTTGGAGGGGGGAGAAAAGGGATATTTTCTGCGTTTAATTAACCTTTTTTTGCCAAGAACAATGAAGAGGAAGGCGTAAGGGAGGGAAAGGAGCGCAAAGACTCCTAATTGTTTTGCCTTGCAGGAGATAATTATGGGAGCTGGCCGGGTCGGGGTCTGCCCACGCAGGTTTGGGGTGCGTGGGTCTGGCTCACACGTGCTGGGATTCTGTGCACATAATAGCTCATTTGTTGGCTCTAATTGGGAGGTAGATTGGGAGGAGCAAAGGCAGAGCTGGGGAGAGCCACAGCCCCCCAGATGCCAGGGGCCTCGCGGAGGGGATGCCCCCTCCTGGTAGTGCCATGGGGAAGGGAAGAACATTGAGCATCAGTGGGAGTTGGCTGGCAGGTCTGTGAGATGGCATCCATCTCTACTCTCCCAAATATCTTGCTTGCAGGTTTAGTATCTGTGGTGCTTAAAGGCAGTCACAGAGCAACAGCTTGGGGGCTGAATGGGGTTTTGGAGCAGCTGGATGCAAAATTAATGGGTTTTGTCACCACTGGACCCTCCTGGGGAACATGGGGGAGCCAGGCAGTGGTAGCAGGATGAAAAGTGACATGACAAGGAAAGGAGCAGTGATGCTGATGCTAACAGGAGTGCCTGCCTGCCAGTTCCTTGCCCTGGTGCCTCTCTGATTTGTTGCCCATGTGGGAGCTGCTTGGTCACAGCCCAGACTCCAAAAGAGGGGAAGGGACTTGGAAAAGCCAGACCTGGAGAGCAGGAGCTCTGGCAACTTTAGCAGCAGGTCAACATTGTGCCCAGCTGTAAGGAGCAGCGTTTGGGCTCCAGGAAGTGCCAGACACCCAGGCTCACATCTACAAGCCCCACAATAACATTTATGGCAACTCACATGATACCAGTGACCAGGAGTGATGGAAATGGGCCAGTCGATGCCCCACGGGCCACTCGAGCAAGGAGTGATGAACAGCACCATCCTCCTCCTGTGGGTCCCAGTGCTGGGGGTGCTTGCTGGGAGCTGCTCCTGAAGGCAAGCAAGGAGTTTCGGGGCCAAGGTGATGCCTGCAAGATGCCTGGAGGTGCTGTCACAAACAGGGCACACAATGCCTTTTGGGACCTTGGCCCCATGAGGTTTGGAGCAGGACCTGTCTCCCTCCAACACCAGCTGGGTGAAACAGAGACTTCCCAAAGACTTGTCACACGTAACTTCATTGGGCCACCACCCACAGAGATGTCCTCTACCCCTGCACCACAAGCTTTCCCAGACCCATGCAAAGCCCCCTCCTCACCATGATTACACCACCACCTATCACATATGTGCACGGGTGGGTGACAGAGAAGCTGGGTCTGCACTCCTGGATGAGGCTGGAGGAAGCAGAGCTGGCTTTCCAGGCAGGAACAGCTGCATTGAAGCCAGGTTTCCACCAGATCACAGAGGGGGAAATCCATCATTCCCAGGCAAGCAGCTCCTGAAAGGCAGAAGCTGAAGACATGGACCTCTGCAGAGGTCTGACCCTGCCAGCACAGCATCACCCAGAAGGATGCACACACAGGCTACAGATTATCTGGGAAGTGGGACAGGGTGATTAATAAGTTAAAATCAACACTAGCAAGCATTTATTTAACAAACATGACTCTTTATCTGTCCAGGAATAGATTGCAAAATTATCAAGAGTCTTCAGTGTAAATTATTCTCAGTATAAAGATTGTTTAAATTGCAAGCTGGGACTATTACTGTGAAGTGTACAAGGTATGTGGTAAATTATGTAACCAATTTATGTAATTTATAAATTGAGTTACATAAATTAGCTACACCAGGTACAGCATGAATGTCAAATTGTATACTCAATTGTCACAATAATGGCTCAGCATCAGATTAGCTCGAGGATTAATCCAGACAGTATAAATCTGGATGTTACAAATAAATAAATATAAATATCAAACTGTATACTAACAACTCAAACTAGAAAGTTATTAGCATTAATAAAGTGCAATCACTCAATTACTTGTCAGGGGAAGTAAAATGAGGCAGAGCCAGCAGGATCAGTTTGCTTCTCAGTTGCACAGATGTCCCCACAGTCAGTGCCCTGCAGAGTGCTTTAGGGAGGGTAGAAAGTATCTAAACCTTTACTAGAAGTCCAGGTCTTACTCCTGGGATAAGGAATATCTCCCCTTACAGTAAGGGGCTACAAAATCACTGATGACTTTAAATTAAGAACAGCACCATTGCACTACTGAAATCACTGCGCCCAGGGCCACAGAAAAGTCCAGCTTTGAGCTGTACAGCTCTAAGACTCACCTGCCTCTTCACAACTTGGAAGACCCTTAAAAAACCAGAACCAAGCCTATTAGTTTTCCCCAAGTTAACAGTCAAACATACATTTTCAACCACTCCATTTCCATGAGCACTTCCCCTCCACTCCCGTAAACTACTCAGTCCCCAGGTTAAACCTGGAGGGGACAACCCCGGGCCAGGCACAGCCTTCTTGGACATACAGACACCATGAGAGGGAAGGTGCTTCTCCCACAGTCTGCAGATTTGATATAACTTGGAAACGTAGAAAGGGTTTTTGGGAAAATATGTGGGGATATGGAACAACGAGAGAAAATATTACTTAGATTTACAAATCACTTAACCTAAAATCTACGGCTGGATGAAAGTGATCTAATTACTCTGGAACAGATGGAGCAAGGAGAGCAAGGAGAACCAGGAGCTCTCCCCAGGGAGCCTCACTCACAGGGTGGCCCTGTGGGTACAATGGGCAGGAGCAAGGCTGAGCCACATTTCACGCTTTTTGCTCCACTGTCCACATTCTCAATGGATGCTGAATGCTTCCAAGTTTCAGAACTTTTCACCTTGTACTCCTCATTAAAATCCAATTTTCTTTCCAGTTGAGAATGGCAGAATTCTGCCCTCCTGGGAACAGCTGTAATTATGTTGTCATCTGCTTGCTCGAGAGTGCTGCAAGGTCTGTAGCACTGTTAGAGCTCCCAGTCTCAGGGGTGACTGCAAAGCAACCTGGAGCACAATTCCCTTGAGTACAACTTCTTAAAACCTCCCTGTAATGGGTGTGCTTGTTTTTTCCAGAGAGCTGAGTCTGGACCTCCCAAGCAATCCCATGAGCAAGCAATGGTTGGCAGTGACCAAGTTCACAGTTAGAAGAATGATACAGATCACCTTAAATTTACAATGTGCACATGGCTCTCATTTTTCCAAGCAATTCCTTGCAGTGTTGGATGAAGTTTTCTACCCAGCAGAAGAACCACACTTCAAAATATCTGCCCATCAGTCACAGAGGAGAAGCAAATGTACCTCTTTCCTATAACCTACAGAGATCTAATCACACTCATTGACTGAAAATAGCCTCAAAAATTATTTGAGTTTTGTATCGGCAATGAGCAATACAGGACCACCCGCAGCCCCCAAAGAGCACATCTGCTTTGTTTTTTGAGGAGCTGAAGAGCCAGACCCTGCTGTCTGAGGGTACTTCCAAGAAGGTAATCAGCTTAGACTCTGAAGCATGAATTCTCTTTTTTATCTGTTTGGCCACAGACTAAATGGCAACCCTTTCCTTCAGACAGTCGAGTTCATTTTTCCTGGCACAGGGGAGGTCAGGCCAACCAGCGGCTGGGTGGAACCGACAGCTGGCACTGAGGTTTTACGGCTGGATTTCATTAGGATGTTAGGGAAAGCAGCCATGAAGTATATTAAATATATTACTGTGGATATTCCATTTTGTAAACCGCCCTTCCAGTTTGGGAATGCATCCTCCAGGGAAGGCACTACATAAAAACAACTAGCATGTAGTTTTACAATAAATGGATGAATATTTTCTCTTTTTGTAACCTCTTTAACTTAAAGACCCCACAGCACTGCACATGCACCTGATCTACATTTGGAACAAGCCTAGTACACAGATAATTCCACAGTTCTTATATTCTGCTTGGACACCCCTGTGTGCATTCCCACTGCAGAGCCCTGCATGGGAGCAGGCACAAACCTCATGGCAAAAGGTGCTTCTGGACACCTGCAATGCACATGGATGCCAGGCTCAGTCTATGTGGTCACCACAGATGTACGTGATTCTGTTTAATCCAGTAAATTCCAATGCAAGGAAGTTGGCAACAACACTCTAGAAGGTAAGGAGTAGAAGGGAAAAGTCCCATCAAAAAACCTACTTATTTTCCTTTGCAAAAGGAAAACAAGTAAGTAAGGATTAAAGGGACTATGAAGGCTCTTTCAGTGAGGAAGCCCATAAAGAACAATTTCTCTGCCTTTTGTAAGCTTTTATTTTGGCTGATATGATTTAAGCTAAATCCTGAACTGGCATTTCCCCTCCATCTCATTAAGAGCTGTGAAGCTTTGCTGCAGTCACTGGCCAGGCTTCTTCAGCAGTTGAAAGGCTACTGAAGGAAAAGTAAAGAATTAATTTTTAAAAAGCCATCCTCACACATGGCTTTATCAAATGGCAAAAATTCAAATCTCTCCCTTGGTTCAGCCGCTCGAAGGAAGAATGTAGGCAGCTCTGGCAGAGTTCCTGTTTACTTGTTTTATGATGGTTGTAACGAGGAGCCCATTAAATTAATAGGCGTGCTTTATTTTTAATGTTATGTTTAGCTAATCCTGACTTACAGTGGTACTCCCCATTCATAGAAAATAAAAACCAAACTCGCTATGATGATGGACTCCATCACTGAGAAAATGGATATAGAGGGGTGTTCAAGAGGTCACAGGAGGGAAAAAATAACACCCTTCTCACTCCTCCTGAGGGAGTGTCGCTCATGTCCTCTGCTGATGTCCATTAGAGAGATTAACTCAGGCAGTTCAAGGACCAAATAACACAAAACTGATCTAAAGCCATAAGGGGAAAAAAAATTGCCAGCGACCCATCCCAACTCCACTAGCACCTCAGCACAAGGTACTGAAACATGGAGAGTATCTCCTGTCCTGCCCTCAAGAGAAATCAGCCCTTTAGATGGCTCAGCAGTCAGAGGATGAAAGCTGGGGATATCCACCTTACCTGTAAGGTCTAAATTACCCATTCACACATTTCAGACTTCATATCCAGGTTAATGATGCAACTAGGTCAGAATGAGATGCCCACCCAGAGACTCCAGCAGAGCTGCTCATGCACAGATACACACAGAGGGCATGGCTGGAGTGTCTGGGTGACTCAAAACTCTTTCCTGATCTTAAACAGTGAAAATATATTTTTTTAATTAATTCTGTAGAGGGCAGCAGGAAGTGTATAGGACTGACCTTCATGCACCAGTTTGCCAAAATTGTTAGAATTAGATGAGTACAAAGACAACTTGCCCCACAACTGTCACCCCAATATCAACTCAGTATCCAAAAGGAGTTTGAAACTAAAGCTTTAAAGGATCCATAAGGAGGTGAGCAGATCCTAACTCTTCAAAAAGAGCCAAGTAAGCCTAAGGGCTTTGTCTGGACTCCTGCCAATTAGCAAACCTGCTCCAAAGATACAAGAAATTATTTGTAAACAAACTTTCTGAAAACAAAGGAGAATGGAAAGTAGGAATCAAATTGAGATTCCAGGTCCTTATTGCCCCTTCTCCTACACACCCTGGGACAGCAGGCCTTCCATGCAAGAGCTCCCATAGAGAATAATACAGGGCAGCAGGAACCAGACAAGTGTCACCAACAGCTCATAGCACACTGCACAAATGAAATGGCTGGATAAAGCACAAGCTATTTCACTAAGGGCAAGCAGGGAGAGAGTCTAATTTAGGCCATTCACAAGGGGAAACCAGTTTCAGGAGCAGTTTGTTACATAGCCCTGAGGGAGCAGTTGATTTCAACTTGGAAACAAAAGTTTGTGTGCTGCTCTCCCTAGGAAGACGACAAAGAAAAGTTCCCTGCTATGCACTGACCTCTATAAAAAGTCTGAAAGAGCACATGTCATTAAATCCAAGACACACTTTTGACAGGGAGCCCTCCTGAGAGACCAGTGGCTGCTCCATTGCTCCCTCTGGCTTTGCCCCAGGCTGCACAACTACCACTCTGCCAGCACAATTACACAGCAGAGTTGGAGACGGAGGGGCAGCATTACTGGCCTAAACAGCCTCACCACAAAGGTGATCCAGGCTAATCACTTCACTCCACATCACCCTTCATTCTCCCAAGGCATCAACCCAGGAGAACCACAGAAGTGAGGAGAATTCAACACATACCAAGAGCAGAGTGATAGGGCTGACAAGGCAGGTGAATCAGTTCAGGAATATCACATCCACCTTCTACAAGAACAAAAGAACATGAATGGGAGCAGGTGTAGGATTACACATTGCAGGACTCTGAATGGCCCTTCAGGCTCCAAAAGAGTACTAGGTGCAACAGCCCACTGGGAGGGCACAAGACAAGGGAAGAAAAAGGTGGTCCTGAGACATGTACAAGACTGGCAGTGAAGCATTTTAGGGAGTTATGCATAAACAATTTATCGACAAGTTACAGACAAACACTTTTAACCAGTTTGGAAATAAAAAATAATAACAACTTGAAAAACAAATTGAAAAATTCTGCTTGGAAAAGGAGCACACAGCATGAGATCACAGGATTCAGCAGACTATAAAATAGGAAATGAGACTTACTCTTCTACCCCTACAGCTACACAAAACCCTCCTACATAGATTACAGACACACTTGGCAATTGCTTTTCTCCTCCCGCCTCTCCTGTTATGGACAAGGCAGAGCAGGTAGAAGCCTGAATGCAGAGAGGATATTAGATAAAGCATCTTGCAAAGTCAAGTGTGAAATATTAACAACAGGAGGCAATGGGTTGTGTTTCTATGCAAGATCACAAATTTGGTGCTTAGAGCGCCGGTGATGTTCCTGCACACTGGAATCTCAAAGTGCTGCTTGTTGAATGTTTCATTAAAAAAGCTATTGAGGCCTACTGGAAAATTTGCATCAGTTATTTCCTGTATCTTCTCTAACTTTGCTGGTTTTGTTGTTTTCCCTTCCTGCAACACTAAGAAATTATGCATGAATAAAAAGGTTGTTCTTTCCATTCATCTGGCAAGTTTTAAAACAATTCATACTCTTAAAGCAAGCACTCTGCAAGCTGTATTTTCACATGAAATTACCACAATTGTGCACATTGCATCCAAATCACCAGATGCATTTGTACACAAAATTACCTTATTTGCAGAGAGAACTGCAATAACCAGGCAGGCAAAATGGACATGCACTGCTCAGCTTAATGGAGCACTGCACCTGAACTGCACCTGGTCTCAGGCAGGTTTAGTTGGTGAAACAGATATTGCTGGACACAGAAGAGCTCCTTTTTATCCAGCACATGCAGCATGAAAGCACAGAAAGCAGCATGGCTGAATTCCTCTATCCCACCTCAAACTTGCCTCTGGAGGAAACTGCCTCTAATTTCAGCTTCCACAATAGACTCAGACCTTGTTTATCCTGCTGTCCTAGTTGCCCACTAATGCCGACTGTGACGGTAGTGGGGTGGTAAGGACATCTATTCAACACCGGACACCAAGCTCCACGAATAATAATTTCTGCCACTCTGGAGCATAACTGACACCTGCTGTCACAATCTTGCATGGAAAAAAAAGAATTGCTCCTGATATCCAACAAGCAGTCGAGGAGAAATGTAAGGAGGGACAACCTACAAGAAGGAACAGGGCTTCTTCCCTCTTTGCAAGGGTCTCAGTAGCAGCAAAGATGAGGGGGAAGAGAAAACACTCAGGAGGCTGAGTTACCTGCATATTTTTTACTTGGATGGCAGCTGAGACTCTGCAAACTGAACTTCATCTTCAGCAGTTTCCTACTGACTTCTCCACTCACTTTATTTTCCCCCAGGCTCAGATATCTGTGCTGGTCATTAGGGCAACAGCAACAGCAAAATTCCTCCTGGGCACTAGGAAACACCTAAGGAAAGCGACTGCCTGAAAGGCAGATAGGATCACAGTCCCCATGGACATGATCGCCAAGACGTTTGTAGACATTCAGCAGAGAGTAAACTAAAGCCAAACCCAAGCTAGCAGGACAGAGGAGTTTCTCATCTCAAGGCTCTGCAACGAACTCTGTCCTCAGAGGCTACCAGAGACAAAGTTAGGCAAGCCAGTATTGAAGTGCAATGACAGGCAAGAGGTATATTTTCAGCTAATAATCAAGCAGTCCCTCATCTGGAGGTACTGGATAGCCTTAGAGTGCCACTTTGTCCTTGTTGGGCTGCAAACAGCCGCAGTACACCTGGCCAACATTAGCTGTAGCTGTTACATTTATGATTTTATGACTGATTTTTTCCCCCCCTACCCTCTATCAAGTTCACTGTCTGAATGATCACATCTGTTTATGTTCCACAGACACCTGCATATCTTGAGATGACAGCAACTCCCTGAATGCTGTAATCAGTTATTTCTCAACAGAGGAATTGCCAATTTGGTAAATAAAGCTCATTATAAAAGAACATGAAAATGTATTACAGTTGCCTAACAGAGAAAATTGCCCAGTGCCGCCAAATAATCAGCCCTGGCATCATAGTCCCCCCCAATTTAGGGCAGCTGAAATAATGACATGCAAATTACTCATGCCAAGGCAATGGTGGATAGGGGCAAGAGGAAAATGAGGAAGAGACAAATTAGGTATTTTTCTCTTCAGATCAACAATAATTTCAAAACTAGTCAGGGACAGACCTTGCTGCTCTAAATCTCTGCATGCAGAGTCAGAGGTTCTGTGGCTCTGTAGAACCTGGTTATCCAAAGCAGATCCAAAAGCTGGCATGGCAGCAGCAGCAAAAGCCCACCCAGTCCCGCTAAAACAAATTTGAGGGCACTAAGTATCCTACTTTGGTCTGGAAAAACTTGCCCTTCCTTCCTTGGGGATGGTAAATTTGACATACACAATGATGAAAACCTGGAATTTCTGCAAGATCTAACAGAGATGAGCCATGGGTAAGCAAACATCACTCCCAAGGAGGAAGAGGTTGTGGCATCAGCTCTCCACAAGGAAAAGCATTTTGTTGCCTTAATGAAGATGTAAAGCACTAAGTTGCTGTCTAAAGAAAAAAAGAGACGAAGCACAATATAACACAGAAAACAATTCTCAGCCCCCTTCATCCATTTTCATAAACACTGCATTAAACTCTGACATGACCTCCAAAAATCCATGTTCACATTCTTCAGAAACTGTCAAACACAGTCAGAAAGAACAGAGGCAGCTAATGTTGCCAGAGAAGAGGAATCAAGTTACCAAGTTAGACCTGCTCCCCTGGTTTGCTGACAGGCCTTTTGCAAACCTTGCCACACCTACCTCTAGGAGAATCAGATTCCAGATGCACCAGCTTCCTCCATCCCTCACTTGGCAAGGAGAGGGCTCAGTACAGACCACAAGCCTGAAAGGGACAGTGGTTTGTGGAAGACAAAGCAGGAACTGCAAAGAAGAGTTGGTGAAGAGAAAGACAACTTGGGCTCTGCATCCAGCAGGCAAAGGTTTTTTCAGTATGATTCCCCAACACCAGTTCCCTCCAGCCAGGACTTTGCACTCTTCCAAATATTTTCAAATAAGCCAAAGTCATCCAGCCCGGGACCAAAATGAACAGGTTTTGTGATTTATAAACTGTGACTTGAAATATTTCTATTCCTCACACTTGTTTAGAGTTTTTGTTGGCATGGGCAGCAGGCAGAAAACAGCAATTTACAAACTCATGGGACTAAAAGTATCTCACAGCACACAGTGACCATTAACACTTTATTGTTTAGGAGGGAACCCTGGAAGGGAAGGAACACGCCTGCTGGTGTGACCAATGGGAGCATGCTAGGAACAGTTAATCCTAACAAGCTAGTCAGGGTTACTTCCAAATACTTTGGACCCTTTTCCCCAGAACAAACAGACAGGTAACAGCTCTTGAAACTCAGGTTGGTGAAACCAAAACTAGAGCAGGGTGAACCAGGCTCATGTCAGGCAAGACCCCAAGCTACAGGCTGTACTGGAAGCCCCTGGGGTCAACACAATTCTTTACATTGCAAAACAATAAAAAGAAACTATAGCATTCCCCTCTCCTGGGACTCTTTGCCCAACTCCAGGAACGTCCAGTGAGACTGATACATGCAGGCAATTAGAAGAGGAATCATGTTGCTGTCTTTGATCACGAAGGGCAGAAGGCACCAGTTTTGGTCAGCGTCTGTCCAGAAGGATGCTGGGGCTTCCAAGGGCATCTGTGGTCCCTGTCCTCTGCTCTTTGGCGGCTGATGTTTATCCAGAATTAACTAACAGCTCCTGGAGAAAAAAGGAGACAAAAGAAAGAGGCAGCAAGCTAGTTATGCAGCTGTTGACATTGGAATGTTCCCCTCAGAAATGAAAGAGTAGCATTGGCAGGGTGAAAATCCCACAGAAAAATCATCAGGTTTCACCTGCTGTAAAATGCAAGACACTCCAGGGGAGAGGACTGTAGAAGCAAGAAAGCAGCTCATGATATCAAAGGCCAGACTGATTCTATGAACAAGAATATATGGTCAGTTGCAACAATTAGGATTGTAAAACCAATGGCCAACAGCAGGAGAGAACAGCCATGGTTCCAGGTAAGCCTCAGAGCAACTAGGCTGCAGGAGTAAGTGTAGCTCCACACTAAGTCCTACCCAGCAGGACACAGGAGCACTTTGATCAGCACTCACTCATCCCGGAACAGGATCAACATAAGAGTGTGCACTAGAGAGGGGAGAAGAAAGATGGGGACTCAGAAACTGCCCTAACTCCTGACATGTCTGACAGCCTTTATCCTATTAAGACCCAAGACCTCCTAAAATTCAATGCAAAATCATGTCTGCTTTGTCCCCACAGAAACCTCTTAAGTGATACCTCTTCAGATCCTGCAGGTATCTGCATATGAACTGTGAATTTCTGAGGGGTAGGAAAAACTAGGAGGCTTTCAGTATTTTTAGGATGGAGATTGCAAAGTCTGCTGTGGGCTCTTCCTGTTTTTATCTTATCATTTCCATAAAGTCAAAGAAATAAAATCAACAATGCCATCAGCAGTGGATGAGAACACACCCAACACCAGCTACACCACCTCTCCCTCCAAGGATCTGAAATATCCTCAGTTGGATCCTACTTCAAAACCTGGGTAATCAGCTCTCCTGCACCAGCAGTGGCATCGCTCTGTCAGTGCTACACAGAAACACAGAGGGTGAGCCCAGCAACGTGCTGCTTTCTTCTCATGCTCTGGATATGTGCAGGTCCATTTGCAGAGCAAACAGTACTGATCCATGCTTACAGGATCCAGCTAATGCTGACTAGAGAAAGGCAACTGATCAGTTCACTGAATATGGTCTCACCACCCCTTTTCACCCGGGCTGTATTTGAGCTCAGTTCTACTCTCCAGACATTTGCCTTTCTGAGGAGAAAAGCTGTGCTTTCTTCAATGCAAATCAGAATGGAGAACATCATAAAATAATGGTGCTGGCACTGTCTGTCAGAGGGTGAGCATGTCATTTGGGCTACTTCTGCATAGTAGGCTGATATTGACTAATACATGGCCAGTGTAGACCAAATATGGTGGCCTTGGATTTCCAAAGACAGCCCCATTTCTGATAACAATCAACTAGAAAAGCTTCAAAGGACTCAAGAATAAAGATAAAATTGTTTGCCAAATTATTTAGACAAAGGTTAACCAGAAATCTGACAAATGAACCATCAATACTACTCCACTGACTCTAATTTCCCAGGTAATTTTTCTCATCATTAGTGGCTTAAAAGTTATGCACAGAGCAATACATTTTAAAAACTCCAATAGCACTCACAGAAATTGTAATGAGTGAAGCAGTAACAACTTGCGATCAATTTTGCAATAAAGTAATTTGTTATATTCACACTGTAACACTTCAGTGAAGTATCCAGGAATACTACACTGTGGGGGGGGGACACCAAAAAACAAAAAACACTCCCGTGGACAATCTGTGGTTAACCCTTATGACATACAGCAAAACCTTTTTTTTTAAAAGCAATTTTAAAGAATATCATAGTTATGCAATTTCACGTTCAAAATCATAACTATGTATTTCAATCTGGTCTAGTGGAAGGCATCTCCGCCCATGGCAGGGGGGTTGGAACTGGATGGTCTTTAGTGTCCCTTCCAACCCAAGTCATTTTATGATCCTATGATATTTTTAGTTTCAGAAGAAAATGCAGACAGCCAGCTCTTAACCTCAGTCAATTCCTTCCAGCCTAACCTACCCACATACCAGGGACGCACTGAGCTGGAGGCCCACAAACATTCCTTGTGCAAAAACATCAGGTTCCATCTTGCTCTGGATGACTAAACTTCCTCAAAATCTTTTGCACAGTGAGCACTGGACCCAGAACTGATGGGCTGCCAGGCAGGCCAGACACCAATTTCCTGCAGTGCAGCTCTCGCCAAGGGAAGCTTCCGCGAACAGAGGATGCAGGTAATGACACCGTCAATCAGCCCACACTGCTCCCCATAGAGGCCTGAGACAATTACACATAAGAGCAGCCTGTGCTGGATGGAGCAACTAATTAATGCCCTCTCCCTTATCAGGGACACGAACTGCTCATGATGGTTATAGAGTTGGCATTTTTTGGGAATTGAACTACACAACAACCTGCGCAGAGGGACAACTTTCCCAGCTGTTTCAGACATTCCTGCTCAGATGCCAATCCAGATCTGGCATTATCTGCCACACCAGTGCAGGCCTCTACCACCCTGAACCCTCTGGATTCCCTGCAGCATGTTCCATGCAGAACAGACCCCATTAACAGTGAACAGCTCTGGAGGTCTCCTGACAGCTCCTGCAGTGTCACACACCCACTGCACAGTGGAAGCTCTGTAGGTCCTGTGGTCCATCATGTCTACACTAGTCAGAATACACACAGAATTGTTCCTAGGCCATCAGTTTATAAGCCTATGACTAAACTACTTTATAGCACACAGTTCCAGGCCTCACATGCTGTGCAGCAGCATGGAAGGACACCATATCTCCATATTGCATGGAAGGACACCATATCTCCATATTGCAACCGTGCCAATACAGATGTGGTGCTTCTTCATTTTCTTCCAACCTGGAACCTTCCCTGCAAGATGCTACCAGGTTAGTACAACACTTACCTTGAGCAGAAGGAGCCAGGAAAGGGAAGGAGAAACCTTACCTTTCCTCCATGCCCTTAATCACTGCATAAGCACCAGAAAAGTCACATATGCAACAAATCCAGGCAATTTGCAATCACAAGCTGTTCTCACGTGGCAGGATACTTCCAACTAATGGAGTTGAGGCTCAGCCTGCAAAAGTTTGGTGACTCCTCACAAAATAACTGCCCCACAGCTGGCATTAGCTGGTCTCTGCTGCAGTCTTAGCAGAACAAGTCTGGAGACATCAGCCTTAGAGATTGCACTGCACACTCACTCTAACGAGAGGGCACAGTGCCCTTCTTGCACAAGGAGGGCAGGCTATTTTTAATGCCACCACCAATGCAATGCAGGTAGACACCAGGTTCCAGTCTTGATGGGCTCCAGACCAGCACCTCTACGTATGAAGGCAGTGTCCGTACCAAGGCAAATTCCTCAGTAGCACAAACAGGAATGGGAATCTATTCAGTCCTGACAGCAAGTCCAGATGGAGGGCACACAGCACTTGTTTTCCTCCATGCCTCTCCTGGAAAACAGGACCTTGAGCCACTAACTCATGCTCTTCCACCACTGTGAGACCCTGATTGGGAATTAACAGCGGTCAAAATCGGTTGGCTGCTCAGCTGACACAGCCTGCCACTTTGCAGCCCCTGTGGGGAAGCCAGTAGCTTTCCAGTTCTGGTTCCAGTTGAGTGAGGAGAAAGGGCTGAGCTCTGCAAATAGATTTGCTCCACAAATCTCACCCCTGCTGAGAAGGGAGTCCAGTCAATGCCCAACACGGTCCTTGTCCTCTAACAGAGAGCAAGTTTCAGCAGGATTTTCTAAGGCACTGCTCTCTCGTCTTTCTTCTGTTCCTTTTTTCCCAGTCTGCATCCCAGTGCAGAAGCTCAGGGCTGCCTGGAGAGTCCACAGCATCCTTCCTGCCTCCCTCTGTCACTGGCCAGCTCTGTGCCTCAGCTCTCGGTCTCACCCGAGGCTCACAGCCAGTGGAGGAATCTCTCTCTTGAAAGGCCAGACCCTGAAGAACTTCCTCCCTCAATGTTTGCCAGAGACGCTGTTTGCCAAGCCTCAGCTGTGTTAAGACGTATCTATTTAACCAGCCTTTAGTCTCACAGGGTAAACCCTGCAAGTTTCCTCCAGCATGTGCCTTACCTTTGTTCTAACATCCCTTTAAGCAGTTGCACCACGGTGCTCACACATATGGGCACTGTATACCTATGAAGAAATCAGAAAGCAGGTCCCCATGGTAAATCACTCAGTGCATTTGGAGTGTCAGTGACAAAGTAGAAATTAATCTCCATAGTGCCTAGTTCCCTGCTGTGTGCAGGCAGCTCTCAACACCAGAATACCTGTTGGCACACAGCAGATCTCAGCAACATGACTGCACAACTTTTTCATCTCAGTTAGTGTGGAAAGAGGCACTAATGAATTACAAAAAACCTGACCTGTCCTAAGATGGGTGTTCAAGGCCTTTGCACTGGATGAGGCATTTGTTGTGGGGCTATTAGCTCCCCAAAGTGCTGCAAGGGACATTTGAGTCACTTTGGTTTGATGTATGCTGTAGGTATTTTTTGGTTATGTGCAATTTGTTCTGTTACACTCAGGGTATTGGCTATTTTGTGGAGCAGCTGTGCTGACTAATGGATCACAGCACTTCTGTGCCATATAGTTATTGCACAGAAAAGCCTCTCTGTCTCTCTCATCCTTCAGGAGTCCAACAGTTACTGTCCTTGGGACTGGAACAAGGAGGGGCAGGAGCATGCCTGGCAGCAACAAAAAGCATGAATTCAAAAAGCTATAAAGAGAGTTTTGTTTTCTCTCTTCCCTGTATTGGTGTTAATAGATTTGCAAAGCAGAGAAGTTCACCCAATGACTTCTTGGCTGCTTCCCCAGATGGTGTCTTCAAAGCTGGTTTGACAGCAGAAAAGACGCCTTTCAAAAAACTCACCAGACGCATTGTCGGAACACCCTGGAAAGTGCTTTCACATGGAAGTCCTCTGGTCTACATACCCCAACAACAGAGTGCAAGGAACAGAAACAGTCTTTCTGCTTTTCTCCTCCCTTTTCTTCCACTCACAAGAGCCGACACTGCTTGCTTTGCTCTGCCTTGACACCTCCCCATAGCTCTGCATCACCCGAATACGAAGTTATTTACCAGCACAACTAATCTCCAGCTGTTCTGAGACTCACCTGTTTGTTCATGCATTATAACATTGATTTCCTCCAGACAATTGTTCTGATCATTGTTCTAACTCGCAGAGAGCTCCTGTCATTAGCCTTGCTTAACAGGAAATATTTTGCCACTGACTGAGCAGCTCTGCAGTTACAAGACTGCACAAAAAATCATCCCGGTTGGGGGGCTGCCTCTCCCTGCTGAGTTGGTAGCCCCAGACGTCACAGTGGGGAACAGGCTCAGTGCTTTTGATTTTGGGCATGTGCTAGAAAATACTGGGGCCAGAAGGAACAAACACGGCTCTACAAAGGGCCACTGCTGAAAGGATGGCTGTTAATTAATCCACATACAAAGTGAGGGCAGTTTTTGTTCAATCAATGTTAATTGCATTTAATCTCATGCTTGCCATTAAGAAAAGCCACCAGGCCAGGCTGATGTTGCTACTGCCTGACATGCAGATTCCACCCACGTTTGGGAGGCAAGGCAAGAGGAGAAAAGTAATGGAAAGAAAGGAAATAACCCTTCCTCATCCCTTCTGCATCACTGCACAATTTCATCGGGTCTCTTCCATTATTTAAACAATTTTTGTTTCCCAATAACATTATAGAGGAGCTCAAAGGATGAAAATCAGACATGGAGCATTTCACTAGTAGTTATTCTTGCTCTCCTGGGTACCAGCTTGCAGCTTTGCTAACCTGCACAGCCTGGGCTATTGTCCTTCTGTATATATAACTGAAATACAGAAAATCACTTATGTGAAGTGGTGTTTGCTTTTTAGTCCTGGGCCCATCCCAACAGAGCTGCCAGTGCCCCTCGGTATGACCTACGACTGCTGACTGTCACCTTCCATCAGCTCTGACAAAGCCTTTCTCCTCTCCTTGCTACTGAGCACAACCCCAGCACATGGCAAAGCATGCTAAAGTCTGTCTTTCTCTGACATCTTATAACACAAAGTAGCATTTGCTATTAAACAACCTCGGACCAAATCTGCCTTGTAAGACAGTATATTTCTGAAGCCTGAACTTCCCAGGTAAGCCACTAGTATATCCACCAGTAATCTGGCACCCACCAGTGATCTGGGGACTGTGCTACTATCTGCCCAGCCACCTGCTTGGGAAACGGGAACAATCCTCTTGCTTCTGCAGGAATCAAGCCTGGGGGCAGAGGGGCAGCTCTTGTAGCACAGGAAGCCCAAGGTGGCAGATTTCACAACTTCTCTCTTATTGCTTCTGCAAGTGCATTGCGTTTTTCCAAATCAGTATCAAGAACAATAATAATCAAGACTGGGCTCTGTCAGTGCCTTTCCCCTGTGGCAACACACAACACTTGCCCAAAGCCAGTGCTGCAGTTTATCACGGATTTTCTTTATCCGACAAGCGTTAGTCCCATTGCCTCTCACCGCATAAAATGGACATATCACAAGTGCCATGAAGGACTGGCTGAGTTTTAAGTGCTCTGAAATGGCTCCACTAGACTTGGTCAAGATTGCTTTAAAATCATTTCCCATTAGGACTGTGACCCTCTCTCTTTACAGACAGCATAATGATTCTACCTCAGGGGAAGAAAATCACATCCTACTACCTATACACATCAGGAAGTGTATGCTACAAACACTACCATGCCTTTCTGGAACAAAGGAGAGAAGGCAATGCAGGAGGAGAGAGGGGTAACACTGAATGCCCTTCCATCCTGCAACTGGAGCCACCCTGAGTGTTTTGCAAGCTCGTGGATTAGCCCCTGGGAGGGATAAAGGGATCCAGAAGGCACAGAGTGTTTCTAAAGCAGAACAATGACAACTTGTACAAATCCAGCTCTGGTCTTGTGAGGATTAAAATGAACTTCACCCAACTGTGAATATCCGTTTTCCAGAGCCAAAAGGAATGGAAAACCACTTACTGATGCAACAGCATTTCATTATTTCCAACCCTAAGCCCAATGCTTCCAAAAATTAAGGACAGGCAACAGTAGTATTATTGCTGGGGGACGGTGGCTGCAGGCCTTTAACTGCTAAACTGCCAAGCCATGCTCTGGGCACAACATAATGAAACACTAGACACAAATACATGCAACTTCTCCATACTGTCATTCCTGCTCTTGCTACCAGCCTCCAGGATAATCAGTGGGAAAATAAAAGGAAAAAAAATAACCCCAGAAGCCAAGAGACTTCGGATTAAGTTGTATAAATGACCTGTTACCTCCTTACATGAGGAAGAGAGAAATGCAATAAATACCTGCAAAGCCATTTCAGTATCTTGGATTAAATGGATTACAGAAATGGAAAGTACATGATGCAAGATGTTATAAAACAAGATGCCAGGGAAGTGCAAGAATTTGAATCAGGCTGGCAAATGATCCCTGCAGACTATTGAGGAAAATTAATAGAGAGAAGGGGTAGAGAAAGGACATAGTAAGAAGACTGACTGATGAACACCATTGTTAGGACATATAAATTCAGGATGTCAGACTTCCTCTTAAATCTACTTCAGTCCTGGAACAAAAATAGCAAATCCTATAGTGCTAAAAAGCACTGGAAGTAGAAAATGCCAAGCCTCATTTCAGGATAGGTTTCCCCTGTGCATCTCTCAAGATTGAAGTTTGTGACTTTAATTATTCCTGGAACATTGTGTATATAGGGATTCAGTGCAGGGATTACTAGCAGGATCCTTGTTGTAAGTGCCACTTCTCAAACAAATTACACTTCACTGGATGTCAGCAACATACACAAGAAAACAAATTAGATAAAGGCAGCAGGATGGCAAGATACAGGCCTAGTGCAAGGAAATTTCACAAGGTCACCCAGAAAAATAAAGGTGCTTAGAATATAAACTCCTAGAACATTTCTAATTCCACAGCACATTAAAGCTTCACGTGACCCAGACACAAAATACCTCCAGTATACCAGTGACTCCACACAACCTGAGACCAAGCCTAGCTGAGACATGGCTTCTTGTGAAGAAATCCCAACATCAGGGTAGGGGTAGAGGAAACGAGACACAGGAGGTAGAAGGAGCAACTCCAGTTGTCCTCCCAACTCCAAGGGATCCTCACATCTATTGACTGTTCACAGCCACACATAGACAGATGGGAGAAGCCAGGGAGAGAGCATGTAATTTTGTTTGGAAGCAAATACAGCAGCTCCTTGGCTGCAGGGCTTCTTCACAGGCTGATTCCAGCTTTACATACTGCACTTTGCCTTTCCAGATCTCATCCTGGAATGTATGATTAACCTGCACTAGTCCTAAAGAGCAAGTCTTTAACTCCAGGAATTTTCATGAAGATAGAAACACAGGGAAGTCCAGTTCTTGGGTAAAGTACAAAGAACTGCTGAAAACACTTCACAATACCTCAGCTGTGGCACTATGCTCTGAGATGGGACCTCAACAGTGGTTGTTAAACTCCCATCCTGCGGATTTTACCAGCTGCTTGCCACAGTGTTACTAAACCCTGCAGTTTTCCCATGCTGCAGGAAGATCAGCACTGCCTGGAGGGCATGAGACAGTCCTAGGCTCCGTTGTCAGTCACTTCCCAAGTTCTCCCAGCAGCTGTAAATAAATCCTCATCTCAGTTTCCCTTTCTGTACCTAAGAGTAATACTACTTACCAACCACACAGAGGTATGATAATTATTCACCAGGAAAAGATGCTAAAGAAAGGCAAAAATTCGGTTCTCATCCATTCCTCTGCACAATTTGTATTTAGGCTTCAGTGGAAATCTACTGCTTGATCTTGTCCCTTTCTGCCTTGCTTTAGCAGGCTCCTGCTCTGAAAAAAGAGAATTCTTCTTCAGGTCATCATATCATGTCCACATTTAAGGTATGGCTATCTCCTGTTTAGTCCATCTTGATACACCAAGCACAGAGGCAGGCAGAGACTTCCCCAGATATCCTTTTTCAATGCCCTAATTCTATTTTTGCTCAGTGATACAGTGAAATTTTGCTCAGTGAAATTCCACACAGAAGTATTATAAGCTTGACTGGCTTTATTTGTTTAACACTTCACATTTTCATTAAGCTGTTGCTACTCGGCAGCCAGTAATTTTATTTGTGTGATAGCTGTATTCATCTCGCCCGTACGGGTGTAGATGTCGCTCTCCTTTTCTTCTGGCTGAAGAGGCAAAAATCAGCAATGATAGAGCCAAGAGAAAACTTGGAATTCTCAGGTCTGCTTGCAGATAGATGTGGGATATAACTTCCACCTGTTTTCGTGAAACACCTCCCAAAGACTACAGGCACCTACAGGTAAAACTAAAAAGAGAAAGAAAAAATTGTTACCTGGGCAGTGGAGATAGTCTCCCAAAACAAACCAGAAACTGAAATCTATTTCAGCAGAGTCAGCCCGTTTGACTCAGCACTGAACTCTTTTGCACCACAAGTTTATTGCTGACTGAGCATTTACAGTATTTGAGTATCAGATTTTAAAGAAATAATTATCTGTCTAACTTTTCCCATCTTTGACTATCTTGAAATATCTGGTCCTGGGAGCTGCAAGATCTGATTAGATCACAAGGAAAAGAAGTCTGGTTGGCTGGCCCTCACCAAGCCCCAATTAGACAATCCTGTACCAAGTTCAGGCAACCAGACAGAGAATTAACAGCCCTTTTGAAATGTTAATGACCTGAACCGAGACAGTCAAATGACTCAGCCGCACCTCTTGGATAGAGATTTCAGAAGTCACCCAAGAAACCCCAAACATTTCACTGTGCCACTCCCCTTTTACAAGATTCAAGGAGCAAGGAAGCACTGGGTAGGGAATCTGCAATCAGGGCTGAAGAGCGTTGGATGCCCCCTGGGCACAAAACACGGACCGGAACGGAGAGGCTGCGGAAAGACTGGGAAGCCACGGAGACACTGGGTTGTGTAATTAGATGGGGATACCCAACCACAGGCACACCTAGCAGCACCTCTGGGAAGCTGCAAGCTCAGGCATCATCGCAGTCAGCCCCTCAGCAAGAGGGATCTGTTCTGAGCAGCTGCCCACCAGCGCCCAACACAACCAGTGCAATTAAGGGAACAGCAGATAAGATGCCCTACAACCTGAAACATGGACGTGAGCAAATCAAGGGAGAATGGTGAGCACTGGGAGATGCATCTCGATTTCTCAGCGTCTCCTCCTTCGTAAATTCCAAATCTTTCTTCAAGATTAAAAACCTTTACCAAGCGAAAAACAAGCTCAGCATTTCTCTAGCTCTGTCCTGTCCCTTCCCCTCCCCAGAGGACGCACTGGTAGAATACCAGATGCTGGAATAAGACACAAAAGCCTTCTAAATAATTATCTCCTATCACCTCCCCCGCAAATTTATAGTCCTGCATCTGTGTCAGGACAGAGACCTGCTTCCATCTGTCTAAAACACATTCTTTACGGAGGACCTAAAGGTGGAATGTTTAATAGGAGAATTTGAAAACATATTAAGAGACTGGAAAAGAAAACGACAGTTTTTAAGTGTGATGTTCACTTGTCTTGTGGATGCTGCTCAAGTAGAGGGGGAGCTTTTATATTTTTTTATAATATGACAAATGATGCTGGTCCCATCTTGTAATTTCCCTCACTGTGCAGCATGTCTGTTCATGATAGATACCAGTGCAGCTGCTTAGGTGTTCGTTTATCTGCTTGAAAAGTATTGTCTATTTGGAACCAACTCATCCTAAAACAGCAGCCCCAGAGGGTGAGAGAGAAAAAAAGGGAGGGAGGGAGAGACGAGGGAGCTCTGGACTGGGAACACGTTCATGCTTCTCCTACAAAGGTTTTGGTAAAAAGCAAGCATCATATTTAGTTTCAGCTACATCCTCTCTTCCTCCCTCCTAGACCATTCTTTTCTACTGTCACTCAACAGCTCTTTACACTCTCTTCCCACAAAGACCTTACCACTAATACACATTTCATTTCACACTTGCAATCTGTGGAAACAAAGCAAGTCCACAGCTGCCTTCTGCAAATCTGTGCCAGCACAGAGGAGCCTTCAGGTCCCAACCTGAACAATGTGCAGTTTAAGACAGGTAACATTTAAAATGAAAACAAAACACATAAAGGAAGGGAAAAGAGAGAGAGAGAGAGAGAGAGAAGGGAAGAGAGAAAGCAAAGGAGAAAAAAAAAAAAATCAAAGGGTTTTGTGGGGTTGTGTTTAAAGAGACTTTAAGAAGGAACTTGCCAATTTTCTGTAACCAGGATTAGAAAAGAACAAACTTAAATACTTCGTCCTTCTGCAAAGCCCTCTGAGCTGAATTTCACTCTACAAAATGGCCAATATAGAAAGAAGCTCATAAATCCCACTGACGTAAGTAACTTCACATTACTCTTGGGGAAACAGAGGCAGAGACAGATTCATTAATCCAAGTAAATGAATCCGTGAAGCAGTCTAGATTTCCGAATCCCCATAATGTCCCACACAAGAAACAGCACCCAGGGCCCAGCAATTTCCATGCCATGCTGCCTGGCAAAAGCAAAGCAAGAGACCTGAACAGATGAGAATGTTTTTAGAAAGGAAAAGTACCTGCCCAAGCCATGTAGCAAAAAATATGTTTTACTACTTTAAAATATCTCCCACCATTTCACTTGGTGCATCTTTAATGCAAGAGACCAAGGTCACATCTGTAAGATGCTGCCTCAGAAACCTGCTGAGTAGCAGAGAGCTGCACAACCTGTCTGAACAGGTGAGTACATATTCCTGTGGCTCAGCACTGCCAGGGTTAGCCTGATGGCAATACTCAAGGCTAGCAAGGTTAGGGCTAGTTTGATATGTCATCATTACTCTGCAGCCTGGGCATATCCTGCGAGGATCTTGCTACAAGCTGGTACTCTGCCTTCAGCTTACCAAATACAACTTCCATCCATGTGCAGGGAAAACCTGGGTCTTATAAAGCTGTTTAGGTAGTTACACATACACAAAGAACTTCATAAGACATTTATGTTAAAAAATTGTTAGAACCAGCTCTGAAGACTTGATTTTTAAGATAAGGAACTGTTCCTTAAAAAATGTCTTTTTTTTTTTTTTTGTGGGGTGGGGTTTTCTTTGTTTTGAAAATAATAAAATTCCACATATAAGATGGTGTCAATTCAGCTTAAATTGTGTAAGGTAGTTGTCATTACTGTGACTTACAACTGAGACTTGCATTCAGGAAGCTCAATACTTATTGTCTTCAAAAATTTAATTTCACAGAAAGACTGGCTGCTTCCGGAAGGCAGAAGGTTAAGCCCACCCTCTCTTTTCCACAGTCAGTTCCCAGTTACCTTCTCACATGTAAATAGTCCCGACTGAATACTTACAGCTACCAAAGTACCAACCCAGATGATGCTGACCAAAGGCCTCCAAGCTCAGAATCATGCAAATCAAGCCTGCCCCCATTGATGCCAGCCTGGGAAGGAAACAGGCATGCAAGCACACATACACACCCCCAGCTCACCCAGCACAGGGAGGGGCAGGCTGGTCACTTGATTTGCAGGCAGCTTTTCCATTTGTCCCTCTTTACTTACTGCAGCGTTCGAGCAGCCAACGTGCTCCCCTTTCATCTGCTCTGTGGTGGCCATTTCTCCAGAGCTGCCCATAATTTCCTTATCAGGCAGTAAAAATGTAGGATCACTAGAGACACAGCTCAGCCTTGCTGAGATTTCACTCTCTCAGCGGGTTGTAAATGCCCCTATAATGTTGGCTTTTTAAATCTTGTGTTATTATTACCCGCGGCTGCCATTCAGTCTGCAGAGAATAAAGCACCCAGGCTTTCAGGACCCACACAATGGCTCTGTGCATTTGCCAGTGGTTGGACAAACAATACCTCTGTGTTTCAGCTTTATTGGAAACCTTTCTGTTGTGGGAGTCTGACTGCATGTGTCCCTCCGCTCAGGCGACGCAGAGGTGCGAGCGGGTGCCTACAAATTCATCGGTGATTTCAGGAGCACGTGCCTCGGCTGCTGCTTTTAGAAGCCACATGAAAGTGTGCAGGCAGCTGAATGTTGCTGTGAGCCTATGAAAGACAGAGATACAGACCTGCAGAGCCAGTTGGCCTCCTCTATACACCAGCCAGGGAGTCTGAAGCTCCAACAGGGCCCCTCTGTGAATAATTACGTTCATCTCTGCGTAAACGGTGTTGCCGGCTCCGAGGGAAGTGTGATGATATATGACATAATTGTGAAAATGCCAGAGCAACACTACCCTGAATCACGTACTTACAGGAAATCTTGGCTTCCACTTGAAACTAAAGAGCCTAAGATTGTCCTGTTTTAAAGAAAGCTTGAAAAGCAGAACAACTGGAAAAGCACAAATGAGAATGCAAACAAAATTTGAAAAATGCAGCGCTTTTCTAATTTGGGGAGACTGATTGTTTTGGTCAGTTCATTATTGCTTGCAGGGGATACTGCAGATGTGTGAACTCTTACAGAGCTGCAAATATCCCTTCACTCAAGAAAACAAGGCATGTTGCACACTCTTGACATATTGAAAACCCAAGAGAAAAGTCAGAAACTCCCCCAAAACCACAAGGTTGACTTGTAAAACTGTTTAGAAATGCATGGGGCCTATTCCATTTGTCTTCTGGTTTTAAGCAACTGAGTCACGTTCTCATACAACTGCTGTCTAGGCAGAAGGGTTAGATTATTTTACTTTATTCCTTCTGTTTTTATTTTTTCAGTAAAAACATAGAACTAAGATTCTCATGTACTTGTAAAACTTCAGGTACAACTCCACAAAACTAGGGCAGTAGAAAACATGCCAGATATTTCAAGGCTTGGCAACAGTGAGCCTGCCTGTCTCTCTGTGGCAGGAGGAATGGCTGTCTGTCTAAGCCAATGTTTCCGAGTAAGAATGTCTCATCCCGATAGCCCGTGTACATATAAAACACCTATGCTGTCAGCATTCCAGGAAGAGACCTTGACATTTTGCAGAAAACCACAAGCCCCCCCGTTTCCCCTGAATAGTAGCAGAAGGCAGAAAAACCTGGTAGATCTGAAAATGTAAGAATCAGGTGCTGCCTTCAGCAAGGATTAAAGTTAAAATGGAAGAAGCAGTGGAGAAATAAGCACAGCCAAGTCACTGGAATTGGTGTGCCAAGAAACCGACTTCCAGGTTTCCCAGTCCCATGTCCACAGCTGGCCTGTCCCACTCCCTCTCCTGTGAGCCAAGAGAAGAGATACTTTGAAGGCGAGGAAATTGAGGCTCTGCTATCTTAAAAAGAACAAAAAGAAGATGAATGGTTTCAGCAGATATTGTATTATTGTTGTGATATCATGTGCCTAATGTACCTGGAGAGACAAACTGCAACCCACACTGAGCTCTAACCTTATGGTAACCAGGCTGGCACTGGCAGATGAGCTCTGCTCTCTGTGGACAGAGTAACGGGATTGCAATGCTCTCTTTCCAAAGAGTAATGAGGTGCCCAGAGAGCCTGCTCAGGTGTCAGAGAAATGGATGCTGACAGACCCTTTGCAGGCCAAAGACAGATTAAGAATAACACAATACCAGCATAACAGCACCTTATCAACAGCTTTGCGAGTGCTAAGAAGTGAAGCTGAGAGAAGGCTGTGACACCTGTCTGCATCACAGCCCTGCTATTACTGCCTTCCGACTTCCTGCACAATCCAAATGTCCAAATGGCTTTGAAGCAAGGAACAGAAAGACAGGAAGGTGAATCCAAACTCCAATCAGCTGTCTGAAGAGACGCTATGAATACCTTACATTTCAGTAACACTTCTCATCCATAACGAATCTGAGACATCCATTCAACCTCAACACTCCAAACCACAGAAGTAATATCTGCCCAGGTAGAGATGGGCAAACAAACACAAGTTAAATGACTGTTCAAGGTCGCCCAAGGACTACAAGAGACACACATGTCTAGCAAGTAGATTACTCTTCCCTTTTGAAAGGCATACAGACACACACACGCACGCACAGGGGATTGAAACTGCTTAGCCAGGTGTGGAGCCTGCTGTGAGCAACACAGCTTCACTGAGCAGCGACTCCTCTCACTGCTGTTTCACTGGTTCTAAAATGTAAAAAAGCAAACCTTTATAACAAAATTCATTCAAACAGATGCAAATAGGGATGGGGATTTTGCATCTGGGCTAAGTTGCTGCAATCTACACATCTTATTTGTTTGCTAGTTATTAAATTACCCACAAGCCATCAACAATTCAAGTCTCTCTCTGAGAGGCAGAGATTAACTAGGAATTGCTATGCAGAAATGCTGCTCATCTCTCTCTCTAGCGAGATCAGCCTCATGATGAGTTGCGGACATTTGGGAACAAAGGTGAGCTTTCCTGCAATAAATGAGAGGTACAGAAAGATGGGAAAACGCTGCTATGGGGAGAAGAGGATTTGCAAGGCAAGAATCTATCAGGAATGGCTTCACACACACACGGCAAGCCACGGACTGAGATCAAACACACCCGTGTATCTGGAGCACAGGAAGCCCCACTTCTGTCCAAGAACTAATGCAAATGAGATTTTTCAGTGAAAGACAATGAAGACAGTATGTAAATATTAATTTAACAATCTAGTTGACAAAGCCTCGGCTGATCTATAAATAGCTGGTTTATTAGCAGGTGATGCTGAAGGCAGCTATCCTGGCTCCATTTCCCACAATCCCCTGTGCCATCTTGTTTTTATTGACCCTGGAGACACAAAGACTCTTCACCGTATGCAGCTCGCTCCTCCACCACTACCTGCAGAGTAGCTACAAACACTTGACAACACAATACATATTTATCAAGGCCTTTACACAACAAGGATCCTGCAGCACTATGCACACAATGGCTCCCAGTGCTCAATTAAAGAGAGTAAATGGTTTAGAAAAATAGAAAAATCATGCAGCCTTGCTTTTAAATGGGAGGAGCTGGTCAACTCAGGTGCCATCAGGCATTTAGGGAATGACTGACATGGTGCCAGAGCCAAGCACTGCCTGACCACATTTATACTGTGCACTTGGCAAACTGAGAAGCTAGGATAGTTACCTTTAGTCACTCTAGGCCACCAAAGAAGCATTTTGCCATGTCAAAACAAGATGTTAAAATCCTAATCTCTTTACGCAGTTTCATTTCATCAGGAATCATTAGTTTATAGTACATAATAAATCTTACAACTCTTTCCCACCTCTTCAAGCTGCATGTGCAAGAATCCCTTGTTTCACACAGGCATGAGATAGCTATTTGACAGCAGACAGCAACACCACCAGAATTTAGGGCCAGCAAGCAAGAATATTGCATCCTGGTAAAACTGCTGTGGCATTTGGAGCAGCACACCAAAGCTGCCCTGACTGCAGTATGGTCAGCATCCATGGAAACCACATGAGTTATGTTTTAGGCTATTAATGTGGATTTATATATTCTCCAGAAGTATTTTAAAGCTTCAGTCTTCCTCTTGCTGCAAAGAACAGTGACAACGCACTTGACAAGTTGGGCTTGTAAATAGACAGATTGAATTAGAGGAACAGAATAGACTTTGTTATCCCCTTCTCACTTGCTTCAAGTTTCTCAAGAAACCTTCCGAACACAAGAAGTTACTATGTCTCTCCCAGCCATTATGATAAGCGGAAATAAAAAATTAAAAATCACACAATCAACACTTTTTTTTCCATAAGGTCCAGCATATTCTTACTGCCTGTACAGTGTAGGCTCTGGAGTTTTATTGTGACAGGGAACCTACTGTGCTGGGCACCACACCAACCCCAGCAAGGGCAGAGCCTACTCGTGACTGGGAAGCCTACGTTGCAGTCAGAGCGTCCATGGAGGCAAACTGGAGCTTTGCCAGCAAAGAGCCCTGGTACATACCCTGCCCCACTCTGGCACTCTCACTTCTCAATGCTGCCCACTTGCTGAGGTGATAAGAGTTTCCAGAACGCAGACTTGTTCTGCCACAGCTCAGAAGATACCTTCCAAACAGTCATGGTGATCTGTGCCAACAGCAGCAGTACGGTTCCCTACGGAGCAGGCTTTGGACAAAGGACTGCTCCTTCAACTTGTGGTAACAGCAAACCTTTCCAAAATTTTTTTTAAAAAGTTTTAAAAGGGTTAAACTGATATTTATATGATTATAATCCTGTGATGGTCTTACAGCCTGTTTTTAAGACCATCAGGGACTGTGGGAAGGAAACTTTTGTAATGAAGTTCACTTACTAAACTGTCTCTTGTGAGTGGATGTACTTCTGTTTTCCAGTATTTACAGAAATAAGATAGAAAAGCTTGACTTGGCAGAATAGAAACTTAAAACTACACCCAGAAACCCTGCAGAATTTAGCAAGGGAAGTGATACATGTCTCCAAATTGATTACAAATAAAGAAATCAGTAGTTCTCACTAATCAACTAGGAAAAAATAGTATAATAATAGATTTGCAATCATTTTTACTGTATTATTTACTCCAGTAAAACTGTCATAAATCTAATCACAATAGACACATGCAGCACCGAGTTAAAACTGAAACATTTTACATAGTTCAGTAAATGTAAGATGCTGCAACAAGGTGTCAAAACAGCCTTCCCAGGAGAAATTCACACAGTTACTGTCTCCTTTGCCTTTAATGTAAAGCCACAAGTAAACCTGCAGTGCCAAATGACTCAAAAGAAGCTCATTCTGTTCCCCAAACCTCTGCATGCGCTATTTCCTGTAGCTCCAGCAAAGTTTCTGCTTCCTTTGGCTGCTCTCTCCTTTTCCTATCAGCATATCCATTGCCCAAGATCCTTGATTTCACAGCCCAGCCAGCTGTATTCCAGGAGCATTTACCAGCCAGAACCCAAAGAAAAGTTTAACTAAGTTTGGCTCTCTCTGAAGTAAATTTTGAGCAACTAGAGCACAGATGAAATCCAGCTTAACCAGAGTAATTCATTCTTCACACTTGTTTAAGCATGGTCACTCACCGAGGACAGACTGGCAGCCTTCTCCGTGGGCTGTGGATTCCACTGCACTGCCAGGAACTGTGCTGAGACAAGTCCACATCACATGTCAGTGGAGATGGACTGCACCCTTCAGCTCTAGGATGGAAAAATCAAACTGCTAGATAGGTTCTCTTCCTTGCCAGATATACTGATTTTTATCAACGGGAAAAGCCAATTAAAGTTGATAAAGACACATTCTCTGCTGATTTTTCCTTACTGCCCACTGCTCAGTGCTAGTATAATGGATAATGTTCTGCCTGTGGGTGTATTTTCTAAGATCTGTCAGTTCTGACAGCGTTTTGGCACCTGGATAACTCAAGATCTATACCGAGGGTCCAGGAATGCACCATTTCTCAGTAGCTGATGGGTACATTTTTCAGCAGGGCTTCCCTAATTAAAGGGCTGGAAAGAGATGGGATCAGATTGATAGGTTTTGCAGTCAGATGTTTTACGCGTAGTTTGATGAATTATAAATCACCTTTTGCAACTTTTGGAACACGTGAGAAGAACATGCAAGAGAAACTACAGCAATGTGTCCAAAGTATCACAATGTAATTACTTATTTTCAAATTCCACTTCTGTCTCTATGGTAAGACCATTAAAGACATACTCAAGAAAAGCAATGTTCATTGAAGTCAAAATAAAAATAAAATATATATGTATGTATGTATAAAAGAAAACTGAAGCTATGAAATGAGACACCACTGCTCTGGAGGTACTCCCACATGGAAGTGTTTTGCCCCAGACAGGACACAAGATGCATCCCTCATCCTTTGAGCATCACCCTAGGCTGGGAATACCACACTGGTAGTGTGTGCCTCGGCTCAATTAGCCACCTCCTCTGCCAGACCAGCAGGAAGCTTTGCCTTGTCCTCAGCTGTCACAGCCTTGCCTCTGGGTTAGAAGAACCCCTATCATATTTAATACTTTGACTTTAATACCTGTAAAGCTGCAGGAAGACAATGTACTCTGTGATGGTTTCATTGTCTCTGTCAGAGCCCCTTCCCTATCTACAGTGAAATGCAACCCTGAGGAGCCACTGGCAAGACCTTCCAGAATAACCAGTTTGTTCTGGTTTTAGTGGGATCTCTAAGTCCTCTTGGGGGTGTGGGGAGAACAGCAACGCCCCAAAATAGGATGTGAGAGCCCAATATCACAAAGTGAAAGTTCACAATCGTCTTGCTGTCGGTGTTGTTGAGACGAATGTAGACTTAAAGCTTCAGAGAAAAAAGTCACCAAGTAACCATTTGGAACAGGGAAAACACTCTTGGTAATTTAAAACATGAAACTGAAGAAACACAATGCAGAGCAACCAGGATGTGAAAAGCACATCCAGGCACTAAGAGGTTAAAACAATTATTTGAACAGCTGGGAAAATTAAAATGGTAAAATAATAGCTACCCTTCAAAATTCTACAGATGCAAAGAGACTCTTCAATGAATAACTGATAAAGGGGAAAACACATTTTAAAAAGAGAAACTGTTTCACGCATGAAGGTCATACAAGTAACAGCTCCTCTTAAGAACCTGGATTTTCAGACTTGGCAAGAGATGAAGAGGTGGGCTTAACACAGCAGCCTTTTACCTCGAGGGACTGAGGGTTAAATCCTGAATACTCTAAGTTACACGTGAAAGCAACTTCGGGCATATCCTTTCTACTGTTTTTCTGGAAACTGTTCCCTAGCATAGCAAAAGCAAGGTCACATAGGATCATGCCAGAGTTGTTGTAGCAGTTTGTTTGCTTTCCCAAGGAATTCTCCCAGCACTGACACCACAGCCTCAATGGCTGCAGGAACTGGTGCAATCAGAGCAGCAAGTCCAGGTGGTTTTAATACTCTGTTATCCAGGGCTCCCCCATACACACAACCTTGCTCTGGTGAGAATGTGGTGATATGTAATTTTTCGGGAGAAAAAAAGTCTGTAATGAGTAGCTTTACCATTTGGGAAAGATCTAACTGGAATAATAATGCCAGTCAGGACTGCAGTGAGTAAGCCATGGTGTACACAATGCTGCTTATCAGGACTGGGTACACAGACATATCCAGGGGACCCACAACTCCAGCAGAGTCATCTCCAGGACAGGGAGGAGCTGAAAGAACACAGTCAGGGAAGATTTATCTGCCACTTGGCTCCAGCAATCCTTGTAGGCAATGGACCCTCTTTCTCTACTAGCTATTTTAAAACAAGAAGCAAAAAATTTTCAGAAAGTAGAGAAAAATTGACAACTGAATATGCAGCACTGCAGAGAAGAAATCAGCTGTAGAGTGCCAGCTCTTGTTTCCGTTCTTCACCCACTTCAAATGCACAACCTCTTCCACATAAATACCATACAAACTGTTACAAGGACAGCAACTGAACATACCTCATCAGGGTCCAAAACCATGGATCCTTTGGCAAAAAAAAGGCAGAATCAGAACAGAAGGCCAAATCCATCCACCCCAGCAGTCAATTCTTCTATCATTCACACATATTTCACCAGTCTGCAATCAGAACATCTTAACTGCTTCTTTTTTCTTTAAGTCAAAGAAAAAAATTAGATAGCATAAACACTGAGATCCTCCTAACAGGAGGACTTTTCTCCAATCAAAAAAATTTGTTTCTCCAGGATGATTAGAGCATTTCTGAAGAACTAAGATGTAGCTGCCTTAATATGTATGTTTCTTCTCTGTCCAGAGCAGAGCCTACTTCAACCTACTCTAAACACAGTCAGTGTACTGGTATTGAGTCCTGATGCTGTCAGGTATCTCCTGTGATGGGTTAGGCTGCTCACTAGTCAATGATTCTAAAAGAAAACATGGAGATGAGCCTGCAGCCTCCCCCATACTACTTGCTGCAATCACCTTGTACTCTAAGCTAATTAGACCAGGTTTGACCACTTGAAGGATCAGAAATGTCCAACATGTTGCAGAAAGGAATAGTGCCCACACCAAACCAAAGTAGCCTCTGCCACAGAAAGTAACACAGTTGACAGAAGGTTTTCAATAGAGATCTTGACCTCCCCAAGATCCCAAAGGACCCTGTGACACATTTTTACAAGAGTTAGGACCCTGGTATTCTGCCAAACTACATACATTTTGTTGAAACTAAAATTATGATTGCAGCTTTAATTCAATATGCTCTCCTTCACTTCTGATCCTTATCTGCTGGCAGGAGCTGTTGGACCAGTAAGCACCTGCCTTTTTTTTTGCCCTTTAGGTGACTACATCACTGTGCTGCCTGAACAGATGCCAGCAGCAAGAGCTGCACAGCAAAACCATTTAGGAAATTCACCAGCTGGGTACATAACCTGCCTTAGCAGAGCTGCTACTCATACTGAGAAACCTGCAGATCCATCTCTGGAGCCTTTCCACAGCACTAGTTATGGTAAGAATGTGGAACTGGGATATTCCAGCTTGTCCCCTCACCATAACAACTTGATGATCAGTCATCAGGTCTTATACTTGCCCAAGGCAAAGAGCATCCTGAGAGGCTGACATATAGCTGGGTAGTGTACGCTGGGATCCTTCAGGGTTAAAAAAAAAGTGCATGAAGCTGACAGGATGAAAAAGAACCTGAAGCAGAAAAACAAGGTGTGAGGTTTAGAAAGCACCCACATCTTTCTACCCCCCTTCCATGGAGTCTCTGAATCTTAGCCATCTTTCCTGCAGTCAAACGACCCTGTGCTAAGCAGCTTTCATGTTCAGTGAGTGCAGGGAGATGCAGAAGATTGCACTATGTCCTTATGAGCTTCCAGTGCTCAGAACTCAAAGATTTCTTTTGCTCCTCTGATCAGCCGTGTTCAGATGCATATTTAAAAATAAGACAGACACTGAACTCTGCCTTGCCCCTTGAGGGAACTGCAGCCTCCTCTTTCCAAACCGCCAGTTCAGTGCTGTAGGGAATAGGCAGCCTGGTGTCAGCTCCAATATAGGTTGTAAAATGAAAGGAATGCAAACCAAAGGGACAGAACAGAGGAGAGGAGGGAGGGAGAGGCTGCAGAGACACTGGAAGGAAGCAGGTGAAAAAATGAAGACAGAGGGGAAAAGAAAAATCTTAGCCCAGACTAGAAAGAGATGAGTAAAAGAAATGGGAGGAGGAGCAAAAGAGGGTAGCAAACCCAGGCAATAGCATATCTCTAGCTCGCTTGCTCAGACTGCAAGAAAAATCCTACACATGGCCAGAACTGCTAGGTGGTGAGGAGGATATCACACACTCACAGCGATAACACTGAGCCACACATAGTTTAAAATATATGTGAAATACCTACAGCTTGACTTTTAATCACAGAATATCACAGAAGACTTCTAGAACAATTTACCCTTGCCTACAGCTCAAATATTTGCTATGCACTGTCCTGACTTAATAGGGACTCACCTCACTGCTAGCATGGCACTTGCGGTGATCTGGAATTCAACACACCTCACCAAAAAAAAAAAAAAAAAAAAAAAAAAAAAGCAAGCAAACAAACAAAACACATACACACCAAAAAACACACACAAAAATACAATGGAGAAAACTTGGCAGTGCTATACAGCACTCGATTCTGCTGCCAGTGGGACAAAATGGGGATTCTATAACATTCACATTTCTAATCCTGCACAATAGGGTTGGCAAATTTATAGTGTTTTTAAGTGTAAGAGAAGGATTCCAGACAGTAAAACTCAGGGAAACAGGCTTAAAAAAAAAAAAGAGATAATCAAGTGCATACCTAGACATAAACTTGCACACAAGAAATGCCAAGTCGGGAATCAGGAGGGCAGGTTCTTACAACTCTACAACATGCAATTCCAGAAGCTCATCAGAACTTCAGTGGTACTTGAGAAATCTGTGCCAAGATCAAGAAACACTTCCAACTGTTGATTCTGAGGCAATCATCAGGAAGAACACAAGCTTGCCTGGGGTAAAACACACAGTATGGTGTGAACATACCATCCTGCTGGCAGGATGGAGCAGGTACCACGGTAAATACAAACCAAAACTGATGAAGCCAAGGAAAATACCAACAGAGAAAGCAAAGTAAGAAAAAAGATGGAGCAAGAACCAAGAATCACAAGGAAGAGCAGGCAAGAGCCAGCTGAACAATTACAACCTGGGGGGTTGTGGAGCAGGTCAGAGCCACCAAAGAAATGTCTTTGCATACCTGGCTGATGGGTCCAAACATCAGTTGGATCCAAAGCTGTTGGGGAGATTAACTGCAGACAGCTACAGATTAACACACAACCCTTATAACCTTTTATCCACATGACAGTGTACCAGACAACTGTGTTTAGAACACTCTTCTGAAGGGAAGATGCCTACTTCAGCCTTCAAGCACCACAACACTCCTGCTTTATGTTGTGCCTTAAGAAAAACTTTTCATAGCAGCAATGAAAGCTTTTTGCACTGAACAGCTGGATCCAAAGTCAAAGCACAACCTGGCAGTTTTCTTGGCTGAACAGAGATGCCATTGAAGCTGAGCTTCACAGGAAACAAGTCTGTATTGACAAAGATTTGAGACAGTGGTTCAAGAGATTAAGGGAGTCAGAATTGCAATTTGCAGGATTTACAAGAAGAGTATTTTGAACCTTATCCTTCTGCTACAGCTGGCCTCCAGGGATTATCTCCCTTACTTCTCTTCTTTACATATTTTTTTCCATAACACCTATCAAAGCCACCATCTTCTCAGCAGGAGCAGCCAGGACTTGTTGTCAGGTCTCACCAGATGCTCAGATTAGCTAGCTCTCTTCTCCATGTGCAAACTCGCAGATCCCACACCTTAGTGAAGCAAGGATTTGGACCTAGGGTTCAAGTTTTCCTGAAGGGATTTCTGTCATTACAGCAGATCTAGTTCCAGACACAGCCTCTGTGAACTATGTGGCAGGATATGAATCCTCTTATATATATTCCTTCTATGTAGTCATTCACAACCCCCTTTTCTCTACAGTATTGCAGCACTTCATTGATTCAACACAATCAACAAGAGAGCATGAAGGCAGAGGCAGCTCTCAGATTGGAACAGCTGGTTTTCTTGATGGCATCATGTCCCAAAGAGAGGTAAGGAATCACAAGAAAAGAGACTGCTTATTCTCAACAGCAAACAACTCCAGACCGGAGAAGAAAGCCCAACCCTGCTGACAGTGAGAAAAAGGCAGCAGTGGGATTTTGAATATATTTCACACTCCTTCATGGATCATGCCTGAAGATTTTGTGGGAAAGCAGAGCTCAGAGGAAACCACGCTTCAAAGCCTATCACTGCACTCACGGGGCCTGTGAAAACTTCCTAAATACGAATCCCTGCTATACTGTCCAAAGCCCACCTGCAGACCTGCTGACACAACCAGTTCCTCAATGGCCACACTCCACAACTACTACACCTCACTTCCATCAGGCTTTGGAACAAGCTCCTGCCAGTCATGCCAAAGTGGGCTCAGTAACGGATGGACAAGGATGACCAGTGGGGACTGAGAAAAATGGTCAATAGTCATTTATCCTGCACAACCAATGTCCAAACAAGGACTGTGACACATCACAGCCACATCACAGACAACAACCACACATTGAGCACGCACCTGTGAGCTGACAGACCTCAGGCTGCTTCATTCACACACAGTTGTCTCTCACATGAGTCCTGTGACATAGGAGCAAAGTTTCCTTTCCCCTCATCTCAAACACTGTCCTGCCTCAACATGCAGCAGCAAAAGCAAGCTACCAAGGAGCTGACAACTGCCTGCTGATCAGCAGGAGAACATCCTGAGGCCAGTGAGGATCAGCAGTTGCCCTGGTCCCCAGAGTTCAAATTTTCCAAGCATGAAACATTTGTCTGAACAACACAGAAAGAGGTACAGGAAAGCAAGACCACAGGCTACCTTAAATCCATGAGCTCTTTCCTTTTTCCAGGTTGCTCACACCTAATACTGTATCTTTTATCTCATCCTAAAATAAGAGAACAGGCATTAAAGGATCAAACTATAAACTTCTGAAAGCTTTCTGTAGCCCTCTCTCGCAACAAGGGGTTTGTTTCCCTTTCTCAAGCAAAGAAAGAAATCAATACTTGGACAGAGAAGGCATATTCCAAAGGACAATCCCTAAAAACCAGGCTGCTTTCTTCTCAGTTGCTGCAGTGCCACCCTTGTTGAGTCTCCCCAGGGAAGCTGATCACAGTGGTAAGCAGAAGTCAGCCTCTCAAACGTTCAGGCAAGCCACAGGCTTCATGTGGAAACAGGCCATTTCATGAGCAGCAGAAATGAAGTCACTTGGATTCCTCCAGATTCAGGTCTCAGAGTTCCTCCATGACCAAGCTCATGTCTAATAAAGAGTGAGTCAATATCTTTCCCCCCTGCACAAGCACCACTGGGGTTCCTTCCCTCCACCTAATTGCCTGCTTTCACAAGGTATACAAGAACTTATTACTTCAGAGCCTTTGTGCCTTCTGAGGAACATCACTGCAACTCACCAGCAGGTTCAGAGGGAGCAGACAGTGGGACAGAAACCAAGCTCATGGATGCACAACATGGTTACGTGAGTCCCATCTCCTTAATCAAGGTAAAGCTCCAGACACAGACTGGGGGGAACCCGATTCAGGGGAAGTGCTGGCATGAACTCAGAACAGTGTTACCCACGACACCTGGGCAGGCTCTGCCCCTGCTCTCCAGGGTCTGCTCTGTATATGGCAAAGCTCACAACCTACCAACATCTGTTCAGTTTTTATACAAAGCAAGTCAGGGCGCTGTAAAGCAGCACAACATCTTTGTTGACATTTCAGTTCCTGGGAGAGAAGCTCTTCTTTGGCTTTGTGTCAGCCACCTTTGGCAGTGTCAGAAAATAGTGCATAGCCTGTTCTCTCAAGCAAAGCCGTTTGCCTGTGCGAAGGTTCCCAGCAAACAGACAGGAGGTGGCAGCTGGAGAAAGGAGACCTGGGATCACTGCACACAATCTCACCTTTTATTATTTATCCACTTTTACTGAACACAGCCTGGCTCTAATCCATCAGTGCAAGAAATCTGTGAACACACCTACCTGATTGGAGAGACTTTCCTGCATTTTATGGGGTTCTACTGCAGCGAATGTCAAGGCTCAGCAAAACAAGGAAGCACTAGGAATGTCTCACACAGCCTGGGCTCTCTCTTGCTCATCTCCCAGAGGGCACACATTTAATACTGGATTAAACAAGGAACTTGAGAGCATTCTGTTGTTTCAAGTCCACGTCATAGCATTGTGCGCACATAAGCCCCCTCATCAGTCCCAGCAAGAACAAAGTATGACATTCACATTTAATAGCTTCCAAAATGCTTGTTCTTCTACAACAAAGTGGCAGCCCATGTGCCTCAACTCGTCTGCTAAAGCTGGAAAGAGAGGAATTCATTAGAACATTACACCTGGTCTATCCTCAGCAATGAACCTGCTTCTACTCCAGAGAGGTCTATCTGGAGTCTGCACACAAGTTTTAAGGTTGGCTTTTACAGAACAATGTGGTGCCACACAAGCTCTCCACAAAAATTTTTCTAGTGCCCTCCATTTCTATCAAAGTCCCTTTGTTATGTCAGCTCAAGGTACTCACAGCTGGGAAGAATCCTACCTGGATCACAGCATTCAATACATTTTTCAATGGTTGCCTACTTTTACAAGATTTGAGAAGATTTCCTGAGCCTTAGAATACTCATGAACACACTTAGGCTTCATACTAAGAGACAAAATACAACCTTGATGTGCCACAGGAAGTTAAATAGTACTGACAACATCCTAGGGCCCAGAAATACTATAGAGCTTGTTAAATGATGATAATCCTATGTAGGCCACCTTCAGAAATACTGAAGACAAAAGCTTTGAACAGTTCCTGCTGACATGGCCAGAGAGAAACTCTTGTGTTCAAAGTCACCAACTGGTATACACCTGAATCCATGAGAAAACAGTGTCAGAGAACCTGGAGGGTCATTAAAAGTATCCATGTAACTTCCCACCACACTGTATTTATCACTGCAGCCAGTGCCTCCGAAGGAGGATACATTTCCTCCTGTCTTCCATCCATGAAAAAGAAAATAACAGAAATGCTCAAATATGGAATTAAGATGGCATTGAGATGGACAAAGAGTAATTCAGTCTCCTTTCCAATTCCTTTGCAGAGATCAACCACTCTCCATATCATATCTATAACCAGAAACTCTCCTATTCTGTCAAAGAACTTCTTTCACAGAGCTATGAAGTACAGAACTGAACTTGCCCTGCTGCCTAATCCAGAAGATAAAAACCTCAATTCTTTCATATTCAGAAACTTTTGGATTTTTTTAAATCTTATGCCAATATACTCCTCTAAATTGCACAGTTCTTCCCACAGTTTATACCACAAAGATGTGTTTATTTATACCTTTCTTCTGAACCTCTCTCTGATCCTGAAGAATGTCAATAATCACTTTGTCAACTATAGTTTCAACACTTAATCCCAAGGTTTACAGTCCTATCAGCAAATAGAGTCCTATGTAAGAGTGTTTTTTAAACAGCAGCTGAGCAGGGACCTATCACATAGCTGGGCACTGCTTTCTGAGCCCCTACAGGCAGCCACAGAGAACCCACAAATCAGTTCAGTGCAGTATCACTTATCTATTTCCATGATAGGCAGGAGAGCACTGCATAGAAAAACCTCAACAACAGACAAAAAAATATGCTTTTAATATAACATCTAAAAAAGAAACTGAAGTGCTTAAGTAGCTGGGTCAGGACACTGCACAGTACTAAGGAAGAGAATAAACTCAGCGTGAGTAGGAAACATCCTTCAGAAAATAAGACAAAATGCCAAAGTTTCACAGCAGCTTGGTCTAAGTGTAAGAAAAATGAATGTTGCAGTTGCTATGAACTCCCTAAATTTTAAGCTTGCTTTTTGTCCAGTTATCTGATTTCCTCAGGATATGTATTGTGAATGAAACTTCAAACAAGCAGAAAGAAGATCCAGGAGTCTGTACAGCTGCAAGTAGCTGTAATGGGAAGGTACCATCTCAAACCTGGCAGAAGGACACTGCCCCCGGCCAAAGGCTTCCATGACCTGGATATGTGGGTGCTCCCTTCAGTTTTTAAGACAGTGTCCACAACATATAAGTCACCAGAACATTTGAAATCATCCTCACTGGCAAAGAGAAAACCAGGGAAAAAACAAATTAAGAAAAACATTCTCCATTTCCACATGAAACACTCGGATCAGGTCAAAACTGAAGTACACACTCCACAGAGAGGAAACTGGAATAATCACTGTGCATGCTTCAACCTGTTTAGGACTTAAAACAAAAAAATCTCATGATCTTCTTTCACCACTGTTAAATCCATCCAGAGAAGGGAACTAGGTACCTGAAAAGACACAAAAATGCTGCCAATGTAGCAGTGCCTGTTCAGAGCTCCCAGTCCCCCAATAAAAGAACAGTGTAATAGTGCTTTACCAACAGCCCAAACCAAGGAACCCTTGGCTTTCTGTTCCACACTTCAGAGAAGTAACCCAACAGATGAGCTCCTCAGAAAAATAAACCCAGTCCTTGTGGGCAGCAAACATGGACTGATAAACTGAATGGGAGGTAATGCAGAGGCAAATGGGCAGAGGTAATTGGAAATGACAGAAAGATGAGCAGACAGAGGGCAAGCAGAGCACTTGAAGGACAGAGGCAGAAGAGCTGAAATTTTATAGCATACAGGTATTTGAGAAGTTAAATCAACAGCTTTCCAACATCATTATTTAAAAAATCATCCCCCCGCTAATATATGCAGGGAACCAGCTGCTTGCAAAATGACCTTTAAACCCTACCTACCATGCCTTATTAGACTAATTCAGAGCTGAAGGTTGGCTGATCCTGAAATCCATTTATACAGGACAAACAGGCATTCAACAGGGACAAAGAGCGAACACATTGTCAAAATAATTTTGTCTGCATTTCTGCGTGTACACTCAGGCTCAACAGAGTACAGCAGAAACAGCTTCAGAAACAAGACGACAAACCAGACACTGCAGCACCATCCTTAATCAATGCTTCACTATCTGCTTCCCTTACAATACAAAGGTAAAAAACTTTAATTATAACAAGTGTTGGCTTCCCTGACTGCAGCGGTCTTAAGAGCCTTTCACCAGCTCTTAAAGGCCCCCAACCAAAAAACATGTTACAGCCAAAAGAAAATTTCTTGCCAATAGATCAAAGTATAAGCAGCAGAGCTAACTCTAGCACTGTATTCAGATCACTTTAACACTGTCTTCAACATGTCTTGTTCCTATACTTGAAGCACTGATGTCCAGAAGGGTTTCTTCAACTGGCTGGCAAAGGTCTAGCTAGGACTGAAAGCTTTAAATTGTTTTGGAAGCATCACAAGTATACTAGGAAATATCTCCAGACAAGGAGGCCTGTTGGGCAAACAGTGTCACAGGGGGGTGAAAATCACAAACAATTACTGCAGGCATGATGCAGAAAGAAACCTTCCCTCGAAGTTTGGATTTCGTAACAGATGAATTCTCCACAGCCTTGGAAAGGGAGGCTCTTTGGAGAGAACAAACACTAGCAAGCAGCATCAGGGAAACTTCTGCAATCATTCTCTGATTAGAAAAGGATTGGCTTTCCACTAATAGGGCTCACCCACCATTCACTAGCTTCCCAAGTTCTCTTTGGCACTGCAAAGAAGGGCTAGTTAGAGCAGTCTTGCTTGCCCTGGGAGCAACTCTTCCACTGGATTGGGACCACTGCCACCAGGATAACCCCTGCACAGGTTGCCCACACAGACACATTTTGCTGAGTGGTGAAGCCTTTAAATCCCACTAGTTCTCAAGTTATTCATCCCCAAGATCTGCTACAAAAATACCTGATGGATGGTGCATGGAGACTGCAAACTGCACATAGCAGGAAACCATCCTGTGCAGACTATGACCAACAAGGAGCATAACAAATCTTTGGTTTCCCCAGTTTGTCATGAAGACTTTGGCATCACCGATATAATTTCCCAAGTTATAGCCAAGTTGTCAGAGGATGGATCTAACATTAGCATGGAAGTTATGGAAGTCAGGGCTACTTTGGAACTTCCTGAGAGTCTGAAAGCACTTGACCACTGACCTTGTTCTTCTAACCAGCAGTTGCTATCGACAGCAATTTTTGTGGATCTGTTTCAATCTAACTTCAGCAGCAAAACACATAGTTTAAAAATTGGAAATAAACTTCTTTGTGTCTAAGACTGCTTGGTCATCAGTCTCCTGGAATTAATCTGAGTAAGAATTTCCACTTCCCACTTGCCAGCACAGTGCTACAAATCTTTTGTGAAAAAATTTGGCATTAAAACAGCATGATGTATCACAACACTCTCTCACTATTTCCCATACTAGATAAGCCCAACCAAATACGAGCTCCAGTTCTCAGGAAAACAGTGATGAACACACAGAGAGCACAGTACTAGAGAAACCTGTTTGATCCATGTAGGTCCAATTAAGCCTAAAGAGAAATAATTTCTGAAAAGAGAAACAAAAAAAAGAGTGACATTTTGATACCCAACTTCTAATGAGACTTTTCAGATACACCCACTCAAAGACCACATCAGAGCATCAAGTCAGCTATGATGTCTCATTCCTGATCAGCTAGCTCTTATAGTATTTTTATTACAGGGGGTTTTTTTTACACTGTTTTAAAACACTTCCAGGCAAACTAAGTCTCAAAACAAGAACTGTAGCAAGACCGCATTTCAGAAGTAAAAAAATGCCAAATAATTAATTTTCAGAAATTGTAACAGCATACTGTCTTCTTCCCCTTTTTGAACAATGTTGCCCTCAAAACCATCTGTAAAACATACATATTTAGATTAAATTTACCTGTAAGTGTATCTGAGATGAGAATCATCAAGTGAGAAATTAGACCCGAAGGCAATTCTGCCTCACTGTATCAATGTCAAAAAACCCAAACAATCAAAAACCAGAAAACCAAAAATAAATGCATATGGGCTGGGTGTTGAACCATTAGACAACAGGCTGTTTATGAGAAGAGAAATGTGGTCAAAAGTCCTCCTTCCAGATCAGGCAATGGATGCAAGAGCTTGAGAAGAAAACATGGTGCAGAGTACGGACTAAGGGAAGAGAAGCCTTGAAGCACAGCCAAGTGAGAACAGTTTTAAACTTATTTTTGCTCATTTTCTTCAAAAATGACAAACTTCAGAAGGTTTGGGCTTTATGGGGACTGCAAACAGCAGACAGAGAGAAGAATTTGTTCATATGGGTTAATAAGTGCTGACAACACACCAGGCTGTGGGTAACATCAGAGCTTTGTGAAGTGCTGAGATACAGAGCAAATAAAGAACTTATGCCTCCAGTTTCATAAATACCAGGTACAAGCAGCAGACTTTTCCATTTTAAGTAGGCCAGTATCTTACTCTGGAACATGCCTTATATATTAAGATGGTGGTTTATGTCCTTTCAGGCAGCTCTATATTTTTAGTTTATCCACTAGTGAACTCTTGAGGATATGAAGTGCTGTGTAAAGACCCAAGACCCGCCAGAACCTAGAACTGCTGCCTTGAAAATCAAAACAATAACTGTTTCCATCCTTCATAATTAGAAGCAAAATATGGATCCTTTTCACCTCTGCAAATACCAGGTCAGAGTATGCCTGGGTGCAGTTAATCCACTGCTGCTCTCCCCCGTGTTAACAACTAAACAAACAGCAGCTGCCTGCAGCTTGCGGCCTCTCCCCAGAATCCCTTGTGGGGACCATTTACTGAGTCATAAACCCCTCCAACAGTGTTATCACCAGGGCATTTGCACACATAAAGGTTGAAAGAGAGAAAGATTAAAAAAAAAAAAAAAAAAGAGAGAACTGCCTTTACAGAGAAGGCCAAAAAAAGCCCCACTTTAGAGATATGTTTGCTTTGACAAGGACCAACAGACAAAGGTAGGCAGGGCAGACTCATACCCAGCTGAGGGTGGCTGGGCACAGCATCCTCTAGATAGAAAATACACACATTTATCTGAAACTACAAAGCTGAATTCCAGGAAGCTCAAGCAACCCTAAAGCCTTCCAAGTTAGATATACTGGCATTTCAAGTAGCATACTGTGTGATATATCTCAATGAGACCTCAACAGCTACCTCTGCAGAGTCCCAAGGGTAGGAGAAATCCTGCCATTTCCCAAGTACAGATACAGGCCTTGCCATTCCTGGTCCAAATTTTCTTCCCCCACACTGACTGCTCCTCTCTACCCCAATAAGTGTAAAACCTATCTACGAAGTACTTTGTGATCCATCAGAATGGACACAACACTGTAACAAGAGCCTGACGATCCAGAATGATCTGATACCTGCAGTGCAGCCTGCAGCATCCAATGCATCCCAAAGCTGTTTTTCCTAAGCAGAGAGAGATCTAGGTTGCAGAAATAAAAGCTCCCCAGCAGGTCATACTTCAGCAGGATCCAAAGTGCTTGAGCAGAACTGTTCCACCAGGATGGGACACTGCAGGACTACCTATGGCATCTTCTCAGCAATCAAGGTCCCTGTCCTGATTAGAGACACACTTCCAGCAGAGTTGCAATGCTTTGCTGGATGTGCCAAAAGGGAATCAGGCTCTTACAAGGATCACTTGGAAATGTAAGCACAATAAATTGACCACATTCCTTTTTATTATAGTCAAGGGCAAGGCAGAATGCAGAGGACTCAAGGTTATGTTAAAAGTCTCCCTCTGCTGGAATCCAGTCAATCAGTGTTTTGCAAGGGCTTGTTTGCACATAGCAGAGTGACTCACAGGAAACGTGTGTGACTATTCCCTGCACTTCCATTATAAACGCAGAATGTTCATATACAGAGAAATTGTTGTACCATAAACTCACTCACCAGTTTATTGCATTGTAATTTCCTTATGTAGACAAGCCCTAAAGCCTTGACAGAAGTAGGTTTACCTTTGTCTGTTATGAATAGCAGATCTGTGAGAAGCTGGACACAAAACAGGGAGAAAGAGTGCAGAATTATGAATGGCTCCTAGCTCAATGTATACAGCTTCTACTGACAAGGGAATACACATGTCTGAGTACACAGCTCCTGATAGCTTGGTTTGGCCAGGAGCTAGAGCACAAAACATTTCACCTTGGCCCTTCTGTGAAAGGCAGGCACCTAGAGAAAGTAAGGAAACACCTGAAAAGAAGAGATACATGCTCTTCACTAACAGACATTTTTCTGCACACAGTTGCAGGAAGCAGGTTCTGTTTGAAATCTCAAATCATGTTAATATACGGTCACTGGAGGACTCATTTTCCAAGTGGTAGCTGGTTGGAGATTCTCTGGTATAAGCACCAATTACATAACAAATTAACCAACTAAAATTCTGTGTAAATTCAGATCAGCCTATTGGTGTGAAGAGAACGCAAGGGAAGCAGAATGGGTCACAAATACTCTGAAAAGCTTGCATGTGAGTGCATATTTGCATGGGGAAGGGAAGCAATTCACTAATAGGACTCAGACTTTTTAAAACAAAATCATTTGTTTTCCCCTTCCATCTGGACTCAAACTAAAAAATTACGCAGATTTCCACTGCCCACTCTCCTTTTCCTTCCACACCCTCTTCTCACTGGCACGAGATAAAGCCTTGGGGAAACAGCAGCAGCAATTTTCAATTCTCATTATCTAACGGCAGCAGTAGCTCTTGGTGAAACTTGCGGTCAATAAACTACAGGCAATTTTAAAAGACACAATGGGAACTGCCCCTCCTACAGCTGTCCCATTATCCCTGCTTTTATTAGATTTAAAGCCAGCGATTTTTATGCTGTAGCTGAAGTTCTGCAGAGCCATGGAAACAGACCACCAGAAAAGATAAAACACTCCTAAATTAAACAGGAGATATCACAGTAACACACTCTGAAGTCAGAGAGCTTCCACATAAGCAAAGCACAGGATAAGCAAGGAACCCAGTGCCTAAGGGGGCTGACACTGCTGCAGTGAGCCTACAGCAATGGGACCAGAACTCCACATTCAGGATAGAATAAATGGAAAAGCCAGAGAGCAGGTTAGGCAGGGCAAGTTGAAAGCATACTAGCTACAAAGGCAGAAAACCAGAGCAGGATCCTGCTCCCATAACTATGAACATCCCAGTACAGGCACCAACTTTGTAGCTCATGCTCTGGATGTGCCTCCCAAGTGGCAGAGAGAAATACTCATGGCTGGCAATGCAACTGGCCCATTTCAGATGATTGTTTTAGAGCCAGATGCACCATTCTCTAAAGGTGCCCATTTCCCTCTGTTGACTACAGAAGATGGTCCAATGGCCAGAAAAAATCCAAACCAGGTAACATTAGCTATATGCACTATAATTAAGTAACCTGTTCTAGGAAGAAGGGCTGTACAGGAAATGAGTATAAAATAAATTTTAAAACTCATTAAATGATTACCTGATATATTTGTTCATGGGGGAGAAATAAGTGAGGGTGCATCTCAGCTCCTGGCTCAGAGATGTGCACAGCAACAGGCAAAGGGAAATGGGTGCCCAAAGGAACAGTCTCAAACCAACACAGTAAGGGGGAAGATGCAAAGAATTATTCTCATCCACTGTAAGCTGTAATTTTCAGTCTAGAAATCTAGAGCTTGCTTTCTCTGAGTCTAATGTATACCATGCCCTGGAGACATTTTTACCAGCCATCAAAAGGAACTTGCAGAGCACCAGATGCTTCATTAGAGAATATTCACCAAGGCTTATAAAATCTTTAGTAAAAAGCAGCAGAACAAATCACCAGCAAGCAAGTGAGCTGAAGTCACACATCCAGCTTTGATTACAACCTCCTCTACTGGAAAACAAATTGTGGGGTTTTTTTTTTAAAAAAGGGTAAAAAAAATACCCAAGAAATGAAGAGATTCTGGCCTTTGTTTCCCACATTCCTCCAACCTGAATTTCCTGAATGAGGAATGCGTGAGACAAAGCCATTTGGTAGAAGATGCTAATTTAAACTTAAGGAAAAATAACAGCTTAAAAAGGGGAAGGGAGGAGGGAGTTTTAATGCTATATGATAAAACACAACAGCTTGTGATCACTACATATATCTCAGAAGTCAGTAAGAGCAGTGAGGGAAATTGTCAGGGCTTGTGTTGTCCTGGGACAAAAGGAAACCACAGAATACATACTGCCTTACACAACTTTTATTTGAATTTCTACTTGCAGGACCCTCGGGTGCCTCTATCTAGCTGCAAGGTTTAGTTACCTTTAGTCTCTCTTACCCCTTCTTAAAACAAAGCATGATTTTCTGCCACATTGTCATCATCCACAACAAATTAATGTCCTACACACTACTCTTTCCAGGTAGTTTCTAATAACAGTGGGGGAAAAAATTCCTGAAGTTCACTGAAGACTCTGGGAACGAAGACAACCAGACAAACCTCAGTTTTTGGTTTATAAAGAAAACCTACTAAAAACTCCACCACCACACAAATCCAAAAAAGATGCAAGTTAATAGGATCTTTCACTGCCCTCTGCTGTTACCAGTCATTTAGCTTCCAATTTACTCTTTAATAATGTCGGGCTGGGGCTCAGGGCTGGCAGTGTCCCAGCCCTTCTCTCAGGCGAGTTGGAGCCGCAGCTTGCAAATATGCTGAAGTTTAATGCAATCTGTCTTCTTTGGTAATCACATTCCACCCGCACTGCATGCAATAAAGATGTATTGGTAAATGCATTTGCTAAAGATATACTCCACTGAAAGGGCTACAAGCCTAATTTAGAGGAGGCAAGGAGGATAAGGGAGGCTGGCAATAGATGCACCAGTGCTCTGCTCACAGCAACTGGGGGCATGGATTGTGCAGCGGCAGCACAGGCACCGCTTTACTTTAAAGCTGAGGAAGAAAAAGAAACCACATGTCTTGGGAGCTGGGGACTTTAAAGATATCAGAGAAAAGCCCTTTCCCTGGCAGCTTTAACCTTGCTGATTTGCAGACATACAAAGACCTTCTTTGTAAACAGGAAGGAAAAAAATTCCTCTAGGACTAGCAACAACATTTGGTCTAATATATCCTGACAATTTTCCCATCTCCTTCTGTCGGGCTTCTTCTGGGAGCCGGCTGGCAGCTTGTTTCATGTTATACTTAAATGAGGCATACAGCTTCCCCTCACAATGCTAACGCGACAGAGAAGGACTGCTTCCGTGAAACATCCACCTCTCTCCCACCCTTTGCTTTAGTAATCCCATGAGAGAATTTCTATTTTCTATTCAATTCCCTATTACCATCCTTTTCCCCAAATCCACCTTACTACAGTCTCAGCACCTTTTGGAGAATTTTCTACCCTTCAAAAACTAAACCAAAACAGAAAAGCCTGCCCTTGAGGGACACCCGACCCACTGAATTCTCACATGGGAAACAGCATCCTTTACACTTCACTTTTCCCAGGACCATACCCTAGTTGCAATGTCCAAATACTTCACTTTCTTTTCCCCTTCACTTGTTTTAATAGCCAGAAATTTTTCCAAGGTACTGAGCAGCCACTGTCCTAAGGCATCAACAGAACCTACCAGGACTCTGCATCTCAGAAGGAAGAGCCATAAGGCCTCCTGGCCTTCTGCACAAGATGAACAATTTTTAGGATTGTGCAGCTTTCCTAACATACATGAGCTTTGCCCAGTACAGAACCTTTCCTCATGCAGCAATGAAAGGAAGCAAGCCCTTCAACTGCAAAGTCCCGTAACAGGAGGATATTTAGAGCCTATTCAAAATGTTGCAGACATTGGCAAAATGGATTTTCCATCATCCAGGAAGGCAAATCTTGGAAAAATCCTTGTGACTGACTTTGAAACCTGGGAGCATTAGTGCTACTGTTTTGGTGACAGCTTGGTACAACAGGACTCACTGATGGGAGTGAAGTTGGGACATGTCACAACAGTGTGACTGGGAAACATGGAATGAATGTGGGAAAATAGATCCCAACGAAAATTTGTTTCCTATGAAGATTGTGATTTGACTAACAGATACCACAACTCTCAAAAACACTTTCTAGAAGAAAACACCATGCAAAACAAGCCAGCAAAGCCAGCCAGTACAACAGAGCAGCTTTTGTTACCTTCTGAGCTGCACTAACACAGCGCTGATATTCCTTAGCCAGCTCCGAGCATTTGAGCACTTCACGTTTGTTTTCCTGGTAGCACTTCAGAATTTCAGACTGCAGGTTTGCACAGACAGGATCAGTGCTCCTCCTCCTGCAGAGAAAACAAGCACAGAAAGATGTGTGAAGAGGAGTTTTCAGTCACTTACTACACTTTACCAGTAACACACATACTAATCCTGTGCCGGAGTCATGTAGTCCTAATAGAGAAACCAGTGGGAGCAGCAATCACCAAAGTGGGTCAAATGACCAACAGTTTTCCAGCTGAAAAATCCAGGGTACTTAACAGAAAGAAGGAAAATGATCTTTAAGTTGGTGTAGAAGGCCAAGATAAAACATATCTCTCCTTTACAATCAGGAGAAAAAAAAAAAAAAAATCAAATTCAAGAGTTTCAATTATTTTCCCAACTCACACTGGAAATTTCTGGCAGAACTCAGGAATCTTGGCTGGGCCTGTACTAGATCTGTAACGGTTTGACAAGGAACTGAACAGACTTGTTGAATAAGGTGCCTCAATCTATTGAATTCTCATTTAAACACTTCAAAAAATCCAGCATAGTTGGAAACACAGCAATCCTCCCAGTGACTAGAAGGAAAAAACCGGAATAACAACAACAACAGATATGTGTTTCTTTGTATTTTTGCAGCAATTAGTACATTTACTCTGTAAATAGCATTGACAGCTACCCAGGAACAATTAAGGACGATGTTCTTATACTCTAATGTGCATGTGTACATATGGCACATCATCAGCAACAGCACCAATAAAGGGGAAGGTCGTTGTAAAACAATACCAGCAACAATGTCACAAACACAGTAACAACAGTGACAGCAGTTCCACAGACAGGCAGACACAAATTGCAGGAATTTGCAGCACAATTGCCATGGTATGTTTTACCAGAGAATAAGAGAACATATGCTTAGGTGTAGCGATCCTCAGATGTCATCTCCTAAACCATAAATCTATTTAATTCCTTGCATTTTATGCCCCAAAATGCTTAGAGGCCTGTGCCCAAATATCAAATGCACCTCTTCCTTCCAAAGCATTTGACGCTGCAGGCAGGCATTAATGCCATGCCATGATGTATTCATTTCCACAGTAACTACAGGCACTCATTCACAGCGAGGCAGAGAGAAAACATGACCTGTTCCTGGGCATGTCACATTCTCTCAGGTGGAATAGATTTCTAACAAACAGGAAATCTTAAACCAAGATCTCCTAAAAGCTTTTAGAGAGTTCAGATATGAGTTTCCAAATCATACACATCTATGTAAGGTGCTCAGGAAAGCAAGCAGAAGGACCAAAAGAAGAAAAACAACTCTGTCTTTTCTGTATCAGCAACCTGATAGTTTGGCTGAGACATACTCTAATTGATACTTCTTCAGTCCTACTGCCAACATACATGGACAGACTAGGAATTTATCAGTAACAGTATGACAGCCACACTCTACAACACAGATTTGGATCAGAAACCACCAAAGATACTGTACAGACTTCCACCTCTTCAGTAATCTTACAGTTTTAGAAGAAACTTATTCCATGCATGGTCCCTAGAGGCTAGTGTGCATTTCTAATTTCTGTGTTATATAGCAAATCACCTTTAAAGCCTCTGAAATCCATATTCTAAAAAAAAAAAAATCTTCAAATTTTAGGATAGAAAAGAACCCAGAGAGAGCTTCAGAAACTCATAATGTTGGCATTTTGCTTTGTCACTAACTTTAATATCACTCTAATCAAATCAGTGAGACTGTGGAAATGATACCAAACAATACCAGGTCAGAAAATACCACCAAATCCCTCAATTCATTGAAAAAGTTAAGACTTTTAAAATTAGGTTTTTTAAACTTGGCGATGTTAAACTGAAGGGCATTTTGCAATTTTCATACAGAGACCCGGAGGAGCAAAAAGGTACAGCATAGCACAAACCAGCCTGTATTCATCTGAACTGAACAACACAGTACAACCATCTCAGAAATATCTAGAATATGTTTGGGGTTGCCACTGTCAGCAGGGAGAGATTTAGGAGTTGTGTCTTGCTTTTGATCTGTTCCTTCACTGTCCCTCCTATGGCATCAGTCTTTACTGCCCAGAGTCAATATAAAGTTAGGACAGTACTGCAAAGTCTGTGGTCCTCTTCTTCAGGAGACCTCTTGGTGCTCAGCCCAAAGGGCTATTTACAAGCCACAGTGGTGAGTAAGAAGCAACAGAATGTTGCTGCCTAAAGCTGCCAGAGGCAAGGGATCAATCAGCATGGGCAGGCACTGCCCAGAGAGAACTTAAATCAGCATTCATACATGTTACTTTCCACAATACAGGGAGGATTTATTTGCTACCATGTACCCAAAATCATAGTACAAATATTCTCCTTTATTTCTTAAAAAACTGTGGTTATGCATCAACTGTACCAGCTTCTCAAAACAGGTGTAGAAAAACTAACCAACCAATTGCAAAATTGGTTAAGGTAACTATCGATGCCAGTTACTGCAGAGGCTGGGAGTACACAAGTTACCCACTTCTAGCAGACTAGTTCTGGTACCCATCTGGACTGGAAAGGGGTATCTGAACTGCTCTGGTAAACAATTGCTTGAGGTGCTTTCCTCCTGGCACAGCAGTCCAACTCCTGCCCTGTCTGACTCAGGGGATGCCACCCTCCTGCTCACATGAAGTCTCTTAACTTCAGGTTGCAACATTTCCAAGGGAAAATGCAGCCCTATACACACACACACACATCAGTAATGTTTTACAGGTGTCTGTCTGGCTTTACTCAAACATACCAACTACAAATACATCTGTTGAGTGGAATAACATATTGACTTCCAAAGGAGGTAGACCTTAGTCAACTATCTCCCTTCACCCTCAGCCCAGCTCAAGGCTGTTGGCACTAACTAATCTTTAGAAATTATAAATTCATCTTTTGGACATTCCACCACACTGATGTTGATATCTCACTGTTTGAGGCATTTCATTATTTTTGAAGGAAAATGGTGAGGAAGAGATGAGGTTTGTATACAAGAAGAGCAGAAGACGTGTATGCTTTGACCTTTCATCTAAAGTCGGTCACAGTTTTAAGCATAGTATGCCACCAGCAAATGAGGTAGACAATTAGCTTCTGTCTAAAATAAAACAGGTTTGACCACTACCACTACAACAGGTGCAATAGGCTCGTTGACATCAGCTAGAAAAAAGGCAAGAGAGAAAGGCTGGGCTGGGAGGGGCTAGGACAATATCTGCAGACAGGGAAGTATGGGAGAAGAGCTCTGACAATACCTTGGAAATAAACAAATGCAGGACATACAGAATATGAAAGATTAAACCAAAAAGACACACTCTCATCTGTTTAAAGGAGGAGGAAAGGAGAAAGGATGACAGGTCAGAAAAAGGAAAAGATTAAACTAGAAATGAAACTCATTAGCAGTGCCTCCCCCATCGCAGAGAGGAAAGAAACCTTTGCCTTGCCACTGTTCAAATGCTACGTACACATGAAATCTATGAAACTCAACTTTCTCTCCCCCTCCCATGGAGGGATTTAAATCAGGTTTTTGTCTGGAAAAGAAGAAAGAGGTTTCCTTAAAATTAAACAAAGGGCATCCTTCTCTCCGCTATCCCTTGAGGTAAGACGGAACGAGCACAATCTTGCTGCATTTTGACACCGAGAGTTACCAAATCCTCTCTATCACTGCGTATTCCCTTTACTTTATTTAATAAATGAAATCTCATCAACTTATCCTTCTTCTATTATCACTGCTGACATCAATCTGATAATATTGGCTTGGCGTGGAATCGTGCTATTATATGTCCTCTTGATATTTAATTTAAGAGAAACGTCTGCAGTGGGGTGAATATGTGAAGCAAGCTTTTTATTACTGGCAGCAGTAAGGACGCTGGGAGTGAATTAGACATTCATCTTAGTCAGGGCCAATCTAGTGGCTCCGAAGAGGTTTTCTGCTTAACCCTCTCCTAACTGTTCAATAGTGGCAGGTAACGGCTGCTTCAGTCAATAACTGCATTCATTTATCTTGGCAAATTCATTCCTACATGGATATAAACCCCACGAAGAAGTCCTAAGCATCTGGGAGGTTAAAGTAAGGTTCTTTGACAATTTCCATCATAAGCACTGCGCTAATAGGAAAAGTGCTGGTCTAAATGTCCATCCATTAATCAAGAAGCAACACAGCTTCCAAAGACAAACACCCAAACTCATTGCAAAAAGCGATTAAGGGCATATCATCAGGATACAGACCCACAGACAGAAGGTTTCAAACACAGCACAATGGCCACTAGTTAGTTGCTGCTGACAGGTTCCCTTTCAGGAAGAACTATGGACTCAGTATTGGAAAACAAGACAAAGCTGGAAGATGTCTATGTGTTTGCTGGGCCTCTCACCCAGCTGAAAAAAATCAGACTAGCCAAGCAGAGATATAACTCTAATGTTTTAGGACTTGGCAGCTCTTTAGACTAGTGCAAAATCAGTAACTCCACAGTAACACACCGTCACTTGGCTTTACCGGGGAGAACTGCAATTCCAGATGGAGTTAAGAGCAGGATCTTCTTTTTTACATTTTACTCTGAAAAGCCATTTCAGCTGAGAAAAAAACCTGAGCTAGAGACTGATGGTATCTAAACGTCGACAGTTTGATACCTCTGCTCAGAAACTGAAAAACAAAGGCATGCAGGGTTCCTCATATAAGCCAACTTAATGGCTGGCTCCAGTACACAGCTGTAAACAGCAACCTAAATGGGGCAGAAACCTGGAATTTCCTGTGGGCTATCAAATCCTGGATTAGCTTTCTGCTGCATTTGACTAAGACCAGTGTCAGAGCTAACATGAGCAAACCACATTAGTCACCACTGTTACTACAGTGCAGACAGGCCCAGAGATCAGCAATGAGGTACACGGGCAGTACTGTGAGCAAAGCCCAGGGACACAGCAGCACTTTCTGCATGTTGGGAAGGAATCAGAGACGTGTCATATAGTTGGTTGGTATGTTTATACATCCAGGGTCCATTACACACACTTTAGACTAAGCTCAGTGATGCTTTGGTCACATAAATGTGGTGTGCTGCCATGCTGCACTGTACATATATAAAACCCAGTAAGTGGTTAACTGACCTGTAAAACTGCATCCTCCCTTGGGTAGCAGTTGGTTCTGATGGTTTCTCTAAGATGTCAGAAAAATAACTCCAGACAGTCACAATACACAGCACATAGAAAGGTTTCATTCTCTCTCATTATTGCATCCTTGACATTTACAGCAGAAAATTAAACACAATTCAAGCATTTCATTCACATATAACAAACTCATCAGTACAGAACAAACAGCCAAGCAAGCTAACTTTCAGCATAGGCTGCAGGATGCTGCACTATCACAAAGCAAACACTGTGGCCTCACTACAAACTATGGGATTCCCTGATGCTGCATGTTAGTTTGATAACGTGGCTTGAATGGAAGAGGGAAGAGTCATGTTGCAACCATTTGGCAAGAGAAATAAGGATGGAAGGAGCTTAATAGATTATTCAAATGTCTACTAAAAAAATCAGTAATGTTTAAGCTACATAACCTAGCACAGTGTAAACAAACTGCATGTCTCATGAGGCTAAACTAATGTGATCAGAAAGAAAATATTTCTGATCAGCCTCAAGTATTCACAACACCACTCATCAAGCTTTACCACTGATCTGAGTGGAATAGAAGGCTTGTAGAAGTAACATACTGTCTAGAGCAAGAGAAGACAGACCAAAAGAAAAGGTGAAACCTCATAACAATTTTCACAAGAACAGGACCACTACCTCCAAATTTCAGGTGAAGGCATTGTATTCCTGTCTTTCTAAAGGCTTCCCATATGCCTTGTCACACTGTCAGCAGTACAGTCCTGCACACCTGCAATATTTCCCCTCTCTCTTTTTCCCCCCCTGACAGCTGCATTTTAAAAACAGGTCACCTGATTCTTTTTTTCTGTCTCTTGTTCATGGAAGTGCTTAATGAATGCATATTTTAAAGTACTGTGAGTTTCTGGGTGACTCTCTGATCCTACAAAATTTGTCACTCAAGTACTTCCCAATCTCCATTCCTGTTTTGACAGTTTGTTTGAAGCTGTCACCCAATTCCCCACCATAGTTCATACACTCACTGCACCCTTGTGCTTCCCAGGACGGATACTTCCTTTCCTTCCCATCAGAGATACACAGAACCTGTTCTGAAATCTTCTTCTGTGTAAGTAATTACATTCTATCACCAAGAACAAAAGTTAACACAAATGTCCAAATCTCAAGTGTCAGCCACTTGCTGTGCATTCAGCACTGCATTCAGCAAAAACAGCCTGCCCTAACCACATTTTATTCATCAAACAAAAAAAACCCCATAAAATCCAAAGCCTAAAACATACAGATTGACATGGAAAATGACTAAAATCCAGCAGTTTTCTGTAACAACGTCTAATTTTGGAAATCAACAGCAATTGCTCCATTTCAGTGATGAAATTGATGCAAGGAGATTGTGTGACCCATCCGCTGCTGGTTTCAGCTCTCCATCTTACTGACTCCAATGCACAACAAACTCTCCTGTCCCCCTGCGTGGTTTACCCTCACACACAAGTGGTCACTTCCCATGTGAGCAATGGGTCATGCTAAAAGAATTTGACTTATACTTCTCATATTTTGCCAAGTGCAGTTTCAAACAAATTCAACTGTCTTCCTTAACACCCCGTACACTGCAGGCACTGGGGTTGTGATGGTGGGCTGTGGGGTCTCTGGGGCAGCAGAAGGGTAGCAATATGCAAAAAAACTGTACCAAACCACATAAAATTAAATGGTCCTTATCCTACTGAACCTGCAAATGCAATAACTAATCATCCCTATTAGCATTCTACATGGCAGATGGCAAGTGGTTTGGAATAATGAGAGACTTATCCCCACAAATGGGTAATTCCAATGTACATTTGGATGTAAATTTTTTACTGATTATGATGGTAGAATACTGAGTTATGAGAAAATGCCAGTTTGGAAGATGAAAGGAAAACTACTGCCTCTTCCTTCACTTGCCAACAGATACAGAAGTTAACAGAACTGGATCTTCTGCCCACAAAGCCATGCACCATTTTTTCCCAGAGATGCCAAGCTACCAAAAGTTGACTAGCAAAGATGAAGAACCTAAAGTTAGCAGCAAAACGGTCTCTGGAAGCCAAGCAGGAATGAGTCAGAGTCTTGTTGCTGGAAGGAGTTCTCTGATTCAGAAAGGAAGCTGGCTCAGCTCCCACAAGGCAGAAAAGCAATATAGCAAGCAATAACTGAATCTGAAAACAACACACAGGCCAACAAGTGACCCGAATAGGGATTTTCTTTCTTCAGATAAAAAACATCATCTAAAAACTGGTTAAGATCTCAGGTCAGGAAAGGAAGGCCTGCAGCCTACAGTAGGTATGTAGCACAGGCCCTAAGAATACATGGGTTGTGGCAGGGCTATAAGGTCTGAGAGTTAGCTGGGAAACTGTTGGTCTATTAAAGTCCTCCCCAAAAAGTATTCTAAAGAAAGTAATTGAAGATGTGATATGCTGATTTCATATAACTACAAGACATAAGGGACAGCAGGTTCAGTAAATTTCTCCTATGTGAGATGATCTCGTAATGATGTCAGACTGCTAACAAAATGCTCTTTTTAAAAGAAAACCCTGACCACTCATTTGAACTGCAGTTACTTTTTCAAAATGCCACTAAACACTGCATTAGGATCCTACAGTTTACTCCACACTACAAAAAGGGTTACCAGTGATGGACAGAAATATGAGTCCATTAGTATATTCTGCACTGACAGAGTGGCATATCCTGCTAAAGACATCAAAACAAATTTTGAGAGGAATATAAAGCTGCCAGTGTTAAAGTTCAGGTGGGATCTGAAGCTAAGCATTCACCTTATTAAAAAAAAATCCCCTTGCTTCTGCCCACATGCTCTAATCTTCAAAACCACAGTGCCCCCTTTTACCGTGCTGAGAAATTTACTGAGCACTGACTCAGCAAAGATCCCCATTAAGCAGCTACTCATCCCTCAGAGAACATCAATAATGGTGCTTTCAAAGAACACACACACAGAGTCTTTAAGTATATTTGCTGGGGGAGGTTGGAATTTTGTTTGTTTGTTTTTATATACTGTAATTCCAAGACATCCTCAGAAAATTGAAAACATCCTTATAGAATATAAATTAGATTACATGGTTTTAAGTTTGGAGATGAGCACATGAAATGTCTCCAGTGAAGTGAGCCCATGCCTTCTGAGGCTGCCTCATTGTGCTGTTGGTGGCACTCACAATCAGCACAGCACTGACTCATTCTCTCCAAAGAAATAATGTTCATCCCTGAACAAGAAGGTCCTGCCTTCCAAATGCCAGTTTTTTGGGTCAAATTAGTTACAGCTGTAGTTGGTATGGTACATGTATGTCCCAGATCTTCAAGCAAGAGACATTTCCAGGACTAACAAAAAAAATAAAAGTATAGAAAGAACCAAACCCAGCAAGGTTCTCTCACAAGGTTGAGTACTCCATAACCTATTTTATCAGAGTAACTTCAGGAACTATCAAAATCACACCAAATAAATAACACAATCAAGTCATCAAAGCCTGATCCGATAGCAGAGATGGTTTTTCTCTCCCTTTATAAGAGAGAAAAGGACTTCAGTCCTTTCAGTTCAGCTCAACATCAAACACCACCAACTTCCTCTGTGCAGATGGATCACCACGATGGAAGGTGCCACAGCTGTTCTGCCAAAGTCCTTATTTCCTCAGAAGACAGAAATTCAGAAGCTCTGACCTACATAACAAACTATTTCCCCAAATTTTGCCCACTGTTACTTGCCTTTGGTGTCTTCTATCATCCCCCTGTCACTCCAGGAAGAGACTCTGACTCAACAGTAAGGACAGAGCGTGTATAATCCAGAATCAGGAATACAATTACTGTTCAAAATAGCAACATTGCCCTTGAAATCAGTTGCTACTGAATTAATGACCAGATTGTTAGAGTGTTACCTCAACTTTGCCTTAGGCTGCTAATTAGCAAACAAGTCATTAATTCACTGGTAACAAGTGGTTTCTCAGGCATTATTGCTTCTGACATCTTTAATTCACCACTCTTCTTGGAAAGCTTCCCCAGACAACTTTATCCTCAGTCCTTTTCAAGTCAACCCCATGCCATTACCACCAGCACGCTATACAACACACACACTGAAGACAGGCAGAAAAACACAACAGGAATAGGCTAAATTGGGTCATTAATTAATATTCATGATACCTTGCCCAACTAAAGCCAAGTGGAAGGGAGTCCAAAGGCATGAGAAGTTCTGGATTTTAGTGTGGATCTGTCATTACATGTAAATACACAACAAAATACCATGAAATCTGGAAAAACCTTGCTTCCACCATGGTACACATTGGAATATGCAATTCCCAATCTGAGGGCAGAGATCTGCTTGTATTTTCACTGCATTCTCCACGATAAAGAACTCCGAGCTGAAATATTTCATGTCCTCTGATGCACGAAGTATGTCTGAGGTTTGTTTTAACAGCTGCACAAATATCCATGCTTTTGAAAAGAATCTGAATTTGGCCTGCCAACAAACCCTGATCTAAGGGCTTTATAAAAGCAACATTATTACAGAAAACAAGTGCTTTCCATGTAAAAATCAATAGTAAGAGAAACATCCTTAACAGACTACATGGAGTCTTTGGCACCTCTTCCTTTGCTATTCCAGTCTTTATTATTCAGGTCTTATTTTATAAATGCCCAAGTTCTACCAATGTACCATTGAAGAAATGCTCCTGCAGTTTTGAAGAGACACCAGTTTTTCAGCACTAACAGAACTGCAATCTCAGTTCACTGGACTCATTTATTAGTCATGTCTCATCACGCATGAGAGGAAAGACAATAATGTGAACATGAGATTGGAACATCATTTTACTAACTGGGCAAAATGAAGATCTTATTTAGAAGCAGAATCTTAGTAACTGAACTTCAGAAAGAAGAATCAACAGCTTGGATAAAGTATACCATCTAATAAATTTTCAAGATTAAAAATTTGGCTCAAAAAAGAATAATCCGGTCCAACTGGAACATTTACCCAGATCCACTACACACATTCAACTTCTGTTACCACATACCATATTCCTAAACCAGTAGGAGAATATACCTTGCTAGGAAATCAATGCACTCGCGCAAGCAGTTGCTTAACAACTGGCCTTCCAGAATTCACAAGGAAAATGTTTACATGCTAAGGTAATAACTGAAAAACTTTGTGAAGCAGAACTGAAAACAATCAGAAACTTTTTCTTCCAGTAAAATGCATACTATGTAAAATGAGACAAAGTCAAAATTCACCCGTATACTTTTACCCTCTTTTGAAATACCTTTGAGGAAACTCATGCATTATAATCTCTTGCAGCAATATTCCAATTTCCTACTAAGAGCAACTTTATAAAAGTGAGAAACAGAAAAGCTTTTACTAATAACTCTTCTCTTTATTTAAAGATTATGAAACAGACTCAGTGCAGACAGAAGAAGGAACAAGACAAACCAAGCACTAAAGGGAAGACTGGGATGGAGCCAAATAATTTTGGTGAAGGTAACATCATTGCAGGGCACAAAAGCACTATGTTGAGATAAGGCTGTGGATGAGCTTCCAGCAATAATCCGTCTCTCATTCCCAAAAACTCTTACATCCCTATTGTAGAGGCTCTTAATTTCAACATTAAATTAATCATTTATCTAATCTAATGACGGGAGAAATCCCAGAGCAATTTTGTTTGAAAACTATGATGTCTTTACCCTTTTCCTTGGGCTTTACAACTGTCCATATAGTAACTATTTCAGAGCTTGACTCCTGGGCACAGTCCTTTGTTGCAATACCCAAGGCTTCATGGTAGATTTCAAGATCAACAAACTCAAGTATCAACACATAACTATTTTATAAACTTTCCAGATCTACATAAACAAAAAGTTAGTTTCTCTAGGTCCCAGTTAGTGTTGCCATTCTAATTAAGCGGTCATCAACCTCAAAATCTTGTGCAATTCAATAAAACCTTCATTTCCATGAGCACTGAAAGCAAGCCATAAATTCCCTGCTCCCAGCAGATGATCCATCTATGGACTTTCTTCCCCTACCCTCACTGAGTCTGCATGTTCACAGTTCAGCCCAGGAGGATACTTACTACTTACTGGTTTCTCTAACATAATCACCTTAAATACTCATGTCCATTAAGTTTAAAGATCTTAGGACCATCAAATGAAACTCTTAGATAGTAAGTCCCACATGGAGTAAATCTCTTTGGCAGTTTCCCCATTGGAAAGCTGCCCTGGATTCAAGGCTGATCTCCATCAGGATAAGATACCAACATTCTTTATGCACTCCATGATAAGAGCACAAAGCATATGCAGTCCTCTCACCACAACAGGCAAAGCAACAAAGTCATCAGTAAGCAGCTTCAGAAACTGTTTTGAAAACTATAAGGAGATCTCAGAGGGAAACTCAGCTTCAGAACAATTTTATCTTTTAACAGCTTCCTAATCCCTTCACCCCATTCCTGCAGCTTTACCTTTCAGAGACACACCCCCACCCAGGCCAATTCTTGCATCCAAAATTAAAAACTACAAAAATTGAAAAAAAAAAAAAACGTGATAAGACAACCGTCACAAAGGAAAAGAAATTTTATTTTTTTTTTTAAAGAAAACAGCGTTCTGGGGATAAATCTGGAGTGCTGCACTAAGCCATAACCTCTTTACTGATGTTTTTTTTCCTTCCTCTTAACAGATTCAGGGACTGTAATAACATTTAATCCTCAGAAGCTAATCTAAATGTAACACTCAAAAGAAGACAAAGACAACGCAACAGAAAAAAAATTTGGCCACTGCCTTTTGGGAGTGCTGCTTTATCCCTGGAGCGAGCGCATTAATAGAGCTTGGAATGAAATGCCATTTTATTCTCTGTAGCGGGGAGGGGATTAGCAAGTTGTCTTCTCTAAACCCAGTCTGAGTCATGGCTCTATGAACACTGAGAAAAGGATGTGGAACGAAGGGAAGGGCGGGGAGCACTGGCTTTTTATTTACACGCTGTTTCCTTTGTGGGTGGTTACTGATGTGCACAATTTGCTAAACAGGGAAAGAAGGGGAGGAAAAAGTTCTAGGTCCCCTGACTTTAATTCTGTTGGTTAACAAAAGAGAAAAATAATAATGCACCAATTATAACAACATCATTGAGACAACATGTTCATGGCAACTGTCCAATTCATCACAGCATGTAAGCAACAAGGGCAAGTTGCTTAAGGTGCTGAAAGCTGTGCTCACAGTGGTATCTTGTTGCTAGGATCTTCTTCCTGGGAGAAAAAAAACCAGGTTGGGCAGAGCCCAGAACAAAGGAGAAGAAGACACTGTGGTAGGAGAAATGTGGAGACGGGAGTAGCCCTGGGTTCAGGTGAAGAGATGAGGAACAAAGTCCATTGCACAAGTCAGGCCACGCAGGCATCAAGCCTTGAAGTGGAAAGCAAGAGCTAATGACTGTGTCAGTGATTTAATATGAGGCTCAGCACTAAGTACTTCACTTCTGTTTCTATAGAAAGGGAGATAGGAAGGTTTACTCGCCTACCTCACAGGCATGCTCTGAAGTGTCACTGGTGGAAAGCTTGTACAATATTCCTAAATCCTGCAATGCTTAACAAACACTAAGGAAAGGAAATAGCCCTTGCAACACATGACCACTTGTGCAGAGTTGTAAGTGTTGATAAAAGAATTACAAAAGTCACTAAATGCCAAGAAAACACTGGGGCTTTGTTTCACATGTTTCTTCTTTTTGCTTCAACGTGGACCCTGAAAAACAGGGCACTCTCTGTGAAAATAGCCCCAGCCCTATTTCCCTCTTCCTTCATCAGCTCTGCTGATACACAACAGCAGAAGAGAACAAATACAGGGTAGATTGGTCTCACAAGGCACAAATGCCAGGTCTTCACAGTGGAATAGGCATAATACAAGCTAGAGAAGAGACACCGTGTGAAGGAGATGGCTCTCTGCAGATAGAGAAAGTGCTACTCCTGGTTTCCTTTCCTTAAGAAGCTGTTGTAATCCAGCACTAGAAACAAGCAGACCTGTAGTTCTTTCATACCTTGGCTATATTCCCATTCGTGTAATTCTGCTGGAGTGTCAGTTTATTCCTGCCAACCAAACTACTAGATCTGCATAAATCAGTCTAACCTATCTTAACACCTACTGTACTTGTATGTCTACTACAAAAGCACAAAACAGGATGAGCAAAACTTCCACTGAAGTCACAGGATCTTGTCATTTACTACCAGGAACAGGTTGCAGAAAGACTTGAACGTACAGTGCCAAACCAGAGAACCTCACAACACACAGACTGCAAGTCCTACCAACTGAGCACGGATGGCATGGTAGGCAATGAAGCTTCCCTGACTCTGTCCCTTATCATGACCCACATGTGAGGCACACATGCACTTTAAGAGTGTTTGTACAGCGTGTTGAACACCAAGGCAACGATCCTGGGAAAGGTTACTGCGTGCTGCTCTAAGAGACACACACATTGCAGGCTAATGGGGTAAAGCAGTGATTCTTCCTGCATGTACAGCTATCAAAGGGCATTATCAATCCCACATCGTGCCCAGCTCAGTGCAATCCTGGATACTGCTGGCAGCTTCTGCTGTAAAGAAATAGAATCTATGATGTTCATCTTCACCCTCACTTTCACTATTGCCACAGCATTTGTCCCTTCAAGACTCCCCAGCCACATTTTCTTTTCACAAAAAATTCACATTAGGGCAGGTATCTCTTTTTGCTGCAGAGAAGACAGCCCAAGGAATCTGCCCCTTTCTGATGGATCAAGTTCATATTGCCATCAAATAGAAGAGCATTGTACAGTAAGGCCAGAAGCCAGGGACTGTCAAATGATAAAGGCTCAAAGAAAAGGGGAAGAAACCCCTAACAGACCATAAATACATTCTCTGAATCTTAAAAGAATTCATTAGCATTTGTGCTGGTCTCAGCCACTAACCCTTATGAGAAATGGTTGCATTCCTGAGTTTCCTACATTACTAGTCTTCATCTCCACAAGAAACAGAAAAGACCAAATGAAACCAAAACATCATAAACCCAACTTAAGACTACTATAAAAAATAGGTTAGCTACAGTCTGTAATAGTAAGCAAAGAACATAATCCCAGATCTCAGTCACTTTCTTTACCAAGTCACAAAGATAAATCCCTACTTACACATACTTCCAACAATTGATCACACATCTGCAGAAGCAAGTCCAAGAAAAGATTGAACTGATCAAAGACTGTCAGAACTTTGTGTGCTACAAATTTTCTAAATTTTATTTAAAAAGAGAATTTAGAATTCTACTATGGAAAACAGCATGGAAATGCAGGCAATGTGTTAGCTGCCTTGTTTTGGCTTCTTTAGCAACTTATTGCTTGACTGTCCAAACAAAAATGTGAAATTACAACAGGTTATGTGATGCTTTGGCAGCCAAACATAATTTTAAATAAAGACAGCACAATATAGTGCACATCCCACTAACATATTCATCACTACTATATTATCTATTTATGCAATTAAGTATTGTACAGTCTGGATTGGACCCAATCGGACTACATATGCTGCTGCTCCAGTTTACTGCATGTTGGCCAACTGTTTACCCAACTGAGATCCGAGTGCTGCTCTTCACAGTGTAATTGCTTTAGTCTCATTAATATTAAAGAATTATAGAAAATATTTTTTCTTGGACAGCTGTTATATAGCTTATTGTTCCACATGCACTGACAGTACTGGCAAATACAAAACCGGAATTTAACACTAAATATGCTCATGGCAAAAAGACAACATTAAAGGTCCACTTAATTGTGCCAAGGCCAATGGAAAAGGCCAGAAAAATCAGTGCACACATTCTAAGGAAGCATTAGTGATAATTACAATTCTAGTTTGATTGAAACTTCCAGGGCTAAGATTTAGACTGTTTATCTTTGTCTTCCCTGGACAATGAGAGCTTTAGAAGCAGTGCCATTCTTCCTACTCCCACACACCTGCCCAAAGCTGCAACGGGCAGGTTAAATCCACTGGGTCAAAGTTTAAACAGATTAGACATGTTCCATTGCCATTTTGAAAACCCTACTGAATATTCCTATCTAATATTAATTTTCAAAGTCCATTTCTTCCGCCTAATTCTTCCTTGCAAGGTCTAATAACTTCATACTAAACTCTGCTGAGCTTGGCACAGAAAGAGAAGATGGTAGCTTACACCTCCTCAGCCCTCTCAATATATGACTGGAGGTAACTTCACACTCCATTTATGGAAATATCCAGAGGCTACACACAAAGCATTATGAAATGCAACTGGAACTGCAGAAAAGAACAAAAATGGCTCCTCACTTTATCCACTCCTCTGCCTTGGCGGCTGCCTCCTGGTACTGCTCGGATGTCAGCTTGTAGATCTCTGCATTCTGAAACAAAGAATAGAATGCTCAGCTCTAAAAATTAAAGGCATCTCAGATCTTATCCCGTCACAAAGTTATCTTCTATAATTAATGATGATTTCCAACAACAAACAGCATATTCAGTTCAAAGAACACAAAAAAATGCATAAGAGTCGATTTTATTTTCAGCAAAATGCACCATGGCCACAACACATCCATTCCAAGCTTCAACTTTGTGAAAGGAGAGAGAGGGAAAAGGTCGCAAACAAACAACTGGCAGCTTTGGTTATTCCATGCAACCACAAAAACAAGGTGTATCCAGACCGAGTTATTTTGTGTTTGGTAGTGTTTTGTTCTCTTTCATTAATCGCTGTGAAGGATCTTCTAAGTTACTGACATGCAAGTATCAAAATTGGCTGCTAGCACTGGAAAATCCATTTTACATTTCAGTGCTTCTACTTACATTACTTATTCTTTAAAGGAAAATTATGCAGCCTGTTTCCCTTTTAACAACACAGGGAGGCGTATCAGGTATCAGTTAAGGCGCTGCCAAACAGAGTCTTGAGTGTCTTGCTGCAGGGCTTAAGAGGTTTGCATTAAATTCTCCTGAACTTGCACAGAAAGACTTTTAGCTCACAACTCCTCGGTCGCTGAACATGGAGGATGAATTCCTCCTCTTGGCTGCACTTAGGAGCCTCCCAAGCATGAAAAGCAGGAGGGAATGGCTGCACACCCCCAGCAACTGCGCTACAAGGTCTTGTGTCACTAAACGAACTGGTAAACCTGCTTTAAGCAAAGCCTCTGCACTCCATAGGCAATTGCCTCACTCAAAGCTCATCTGCAAGGCTCTCAGTCTGAAAAGGCATGAGCAGAAAATATGCAATAATCAATCAAAAACCCTGACAAAATGGTATTGAAAGCGAGGACAGCTATTCATTTAGGGCTGGTTGTAGCTGCTACCTCGTCTCTCCCCAGATTTGGTCATTTTATATAGAATACTATTCTTGCCCTTCTTCATTTATTTTCCTATAAATGCAGCTGTGGTCCCGCGCATGATGAGCCGACACATACTGTTCAGTGGCTGGAAAAAGGAAAGGACAGATATAACTCAAGTTCTATTAGTGGTTCTGCCACTTGTGCAATCTTGGGCAAGTCACCATTTTCCATCTGCAAGTGAGGGATAACAGCTGCCTGTATCTCTGAAGTTGTGTGAAGCTCAGCTAATTGGAAGGTTTATACAGGTTTTCAGAGCTTGGGCTTCAAGGTGCTATATTTAAGCTCTTTATCTCTGGTGCCTGAATTTATGTCACATACCAAAAAAAACCACAGAACAGATTTTGCTTTTCCAAACTTTGACCCAGGAGACAAATTTAAACTGAGAAATCATGGACGACTAACCACTTCAAAATGCATTTTGCAAGTAAATTATCATTAATGTTTTTGTTTACTTGTTACATAATGGTCAAACTTCTATGCTATTAAATCCATTTTTCTCTTTCCTATATTGAAAAGTTCAGCTTTTAATGGTGCCTTTTTCTCTGGCCTGTAAACAGACCTCACGACTTTCAGCTCCCTGCTGTTACTTATTCACACATGAAACCACAAGACCTGTGCTTCATTAATTAAATTTGCCATTAAAAATTAAATAACATGAATAAGTAGATGTAAGCGTTATCTCCACCGGGCTTCATAGGTCTCACCATTTCTCCAATTACTACCCAAGCAATTTTCATATTTCATACTGTCTGATTTCTCAAAGGGACGGGAGCTGAAAGATCAAAATGAGAGAAACTAGGAAAAAGAGAAAGTAAGGTAGCAAAATTAAACATTTTTCAGGCAATAGGAAGTAGCCCCACCAGATACTATTAGCCTGCAGCACTCTGCAGTGAAACAGCAGCAGGAGAGGAAAACAGGAACAAATATGTTGTACGTGAGACCCAGCATGAGATTGTGTTTAACCCACCTAAAGAAAGGAGAAATAGCCAACAGAATCATTTGCTGGTTGTACTGTCGATTAAAGTGGTTGTGGCACAACCTTGCCTAGTTTATTAGAGAGAGTTCAACTGCCCAGCACTGCAGTCAGGCTCATCTTCAACAACATCAACTACACAGACAAAAATAGCCACAAAGGAAACCCTTGGTTTAGTTCTGAATCCTAAAGCTGCTAAAACAGGAAAGTCAGAGTCTGAATGGAAAGGCAAGAATCTCAATGAGGGGAAGGAAGAAAGACCAGGTCTCAAAACAATCACAAGGCATATGGCACCATGCAAAGATTGAGGAGGGGCACAGCAAACCTTCAACCTGCAGATAAAGCTGCTGTGCTTAAAAAATGAAAAGGAAATATCTTTGCATGTGGTTCAACTGGGCCTCTTGCCTTTGGATTAGACCTCTCTGCCACCTTCTTTCCCTCCCTGCCATTAAAAACCCTAAAACCCAATGAAATAGTATTTCCAATGCTATGAATCAACATCTTTAAATTCTTCCCCAAGTAATAAAAATAGGGGGTTACCATTTAAATCTGAGTTTGTTCAACAAGTAGACTTTAATTAAGCAGGTTTTCCTTGATCTTTAGGCCCCTTCCTGCCTTAGGAAAGCCGATTCCCTTTTGTTCTAAACACTAAATGAGCTACAAATGGGCTAACTGGGCAAGAGGCTTTCAGCATGGGCACAGTCACAGCATGTTCTGTGATTTGGGGTTTCTTTTTAGAGAGGATAATTTTCCAAGTATCCTCATCTACATGACTTCAGAGGCAAGATTTGCTCCATTTTCACGATTTTACCCTCAACACTATGGCAGGAGATAAGGTTCCAATGTCCTACAACAATCTAGGCCTTCATAGTAAGGTTGCAAATGAGGAACCAAGCCAGGAACCACCTGAGCACTTCCCCGAACTTCAGCAGAACTGCCCCCATACAAGGGCTATTCAGCAGGATCAAGGTGTGGTATTTGCACTTGAAACAAAGTCTGAGCTGCCAGTAGTCTTAGTGAAGTCCTTTATCTTCATAAAACGATATTCAGTGGCACAGTAAAAGAGAGAACATTCCACACAAAATTACAAGACATCAATGCTGCTTTTAATTTACTTTCACAATATTTGATGCTTGAGATAAAATGGCAGCTCACAAAGAAAAAGTTGAACATGAGACCTCAACTATTATTAAATAAAGCTCCTGGCAGTCTTAGTCGCAGAAATAAGTTTAAAAACATGACCAAAGGACACCATAAGGGCTCAAATAACAAAAGACACAGAAAGAATGAATGAACCACCTAAAATGTTTCACTTCTCTCAATAAAGCTGAGCCTTAGGGGAGTCAACTTCAGAACATCAGAGCTTTGTCATATGGGGAGAGAGCTCTCCAGAGAGGACAAACAAACTAAACAAAGAAATGTTAGTTTGAAAGATTTTTTTTCCTCTGCTATTAAATGATGGTTCATAGCAAATAATAAAAACACCAAGAATTTATAAAAATACATAACTAGAGCCTAAAGTGCAACAGAACCATCTTCCTTTACCCTATTGCTTTTCTACAACAGATTTCCTGCTATACCCTTGCTCCCCACTCTTCCCAGAACACCCATGTGCTAAAAATTCCCTTCCAAAGGGAATCAATTTTAAAACTCAGAGCTAAATTTGGAGTAATTTTAATTCGGCATTCCTTCTTGGCTGCAAACATGCAGAGAAACCTCAACACTCACTACACCCTCGCTACACTGCCCAGGCCCCTTCCAGAACATATAGCAAAGAAAGTAAGAAAACAATATAGCAGAAGACTGAGTTCTCAGGGTTATTTCAGGAGGGAAAGTAATTGAAGCATAAAGAAAAAACCCTGCCAGCTCATTCTCACATTGACATTAAACCACATTCCTTACAACTTTAGTGAAACACACGCTACTTGCAGTAACATGTAAAGCAGAAAACCAAGAAACACAAGCATGAGGAACTAGAAATTAATCAGATTTTAGGTGAAATTCTTTGTGAACATCAAGCAGCAGCATTAAAAACCTGACAGTGGGACAAAGATTTCTCCATCAGGTTCAGTCTGGGTCAATAGATCAGAAGGTGTCTGGATTAAAAAACAACAGAACTCAGCCACAGCTATCTTGAGATATTTTGACACCTTAGAGTATAGATGCCTGTCAGTGGTCACAGTGTTTAAAGATACAAAGAGGATTAACAGCTGTTGAAATGCTGCCAGCCTAGATGAATGCCAGTGATAGCTCTGATGAATCGGAGCAGGGCAGCGGAGGCCTTGACAAATGCTGCAGACGACAGCCGGGGGATTAGATGGTACAATCTGCCTCACACCTGACAGACGTGTTGCTTCCATCCCCTCTCCTGACATCCACACTCGCCAGCTTCCAGCAAACCTCCCTCTGCAAGCCCCACTGGAGCCGAAAGCAGCACGAGAGGCAGTGTTGTGAGCGGGAGAATCCACGGTGTGCCCTATGAGCAGGAAACACCACAAGTTTGGGAAAGAGGCAAGGAAAGCAGAGATTACTTCTCATGTATCAAATGTCAACTGGGAGACATTCGAATTCCTGCTTCCAGCTGCTTCTGAAGCCAGAAATAAGACCTCATGCCATTCTGATAAAGCAGCACAACTGTCGCCTGCCCACATGAGCCTGGGGACAGGGAACACGCACGTGCCCTGGATGCAGCTGCTGCCACCAGGAACAGCGGGAAACTACAGAGAATCATTGGTCAGTGCCAGCCTCGGGAACTGCCTTTGCCCCCAGCAGTGCCCAAGGGAAGCAAAGCTACACCCAGGTTCCCCACACTTCACCAGGTCACCAGTTTGCACGCGCTATAAATCAGGCTGTTCATTCTCATCACTCGAAGTCTCATGCAAATGGCTCCTAACACATTTGAAAAATTACCCCATCCACCTGCATCCCTCCCGCAGGTACAGAGGCAGATGAGCTGAACCGATCTGTTCACTGGGCGACCCTTTGGATCTGTTAAAATCAACCCACACAATCAATCACTGCTATCAACTTTGGTCCAAAACAGGGAGTTTGGGAATTTCACAACACACTGCAAGAAACAATCTCTTCACCTCCTGAGCTTGCTCCTCTGGAGTTCCTGCTCAGCCCATTTGTTGCTATCAGCCAGCATTTAGCTCAAAGAGATCGTTCACATTCCCTCCTTCCTATCAAGTGCACATACACATAGAAGCCAATTAACAAGGAAGAGAAACATGCACATAAAGCATACCACGAGAGCACAGAAGCTAAGGGTTAAACTGCTGTTTGAAATTTCATATGCCTTTTTTCTCAAAAGATAACAGAGGAAAGATACAAGCAACTACAAACAGCTTGCTGATACAGAAAAAAAAAATAGGATTTTTTTTTTCAGCCAAAGCCAACTTCTAAACACAGCTCTGTTGTTTGCTGTTCATGTGTGGGTTCATCCACTCCTCCTGCTGAGACCAATAATGAAATGAGAGCATTGAATTTGTGTCATTCTATTCTTTCCTTTGGCAATAAGCTGTGAGATCATAAATTTTGGATTAAGATTCAGAAAAAGCATAAAGAGAACAGTGTCCACAGTAACAACACAGGCAAGTTAAACTAGTCATGGGTAGAAGTACATTCCTCTTTGAACAGATCTTCTCATGACTGCAATATTATCCTGAGTTGAAAGTAAAATATTAATACTGTAGCATATCTAGAAAGCTGCTCAAAGATAAAATCCCAGTGAATATCACTCTCCACAAAGCTTGAGGAAGGCAGAGCTGGGGAAAAGGATCATGGCTGAGTCTATGCTGCAGGTAACAAACTAGGCACAAAAACGTTAAGCTAAAGCCTCTAAGGCACACAGTGACTCAGGCAAAGCTACACATCCAAGGAATTCCCAGAACCAGGTCCCACACCAAGATACTCTGCCCAGATGAAAATGGGTTTACAGGCCCAGGCTGATATCCCACACCAGAGTCAGACTGTCTTAATGAAGGTACCCTGGAAAGAATTCAATTAAAACAGGTACCCCACAGCAAGATGGTATTTGGGACTTGTCCCAAAAGCTTCATGTACCTCACTGGAAACATGCAGAAAAGACTCGTGTTATCTTCAAGTCAGAAAATAGCCAGCAAAAAAGAAATTATTTCTACAGAGGCATTTAAAAGGAGAAGAAAGAGAAAAAAGAAAAACCATTTATAGAAGGTTGCTTTAAAGCACACCGTTCTGAAAGACTACAAATAAAGCATTAGTAATTCTTTAAACACAAACTCTAGAAAGTAAAAGCACCTTCAAAGAGAAAGGCCATAAAATGCCAGCAGGCAATTTGGGCTTTCTGACAAGGACAGCAACATCATTGTGAAAGGCCCAGATTAATGCCAAAACTGTTGTAGGAGAATATCACCCCACTCTCCTCCTAGCTGGAAGTTTAACATAGGAGAGAGAAATCTAAGGTGAGGAATTCACAGTAAATGCCCAAATCAATTATGCCTGACAAGTGCAGGTAAACAGTCTTCTCAGGCATTGATTTAACATCAAGTTTTCAGCATCTGCTTCAGAGAAGTCCCACACCTGGTTGACCTGCACAGATAACATGGTGCCCGTGGCATTAAGGGCATGGCACCACCTGCTAAACCCCTGTGCCCGTGCTGGGCAGCTGCACAACTAGTCCTGCAGTGATACCTGGGTCCTACCAGCAGATCCACCACACAACCAGGACAGACTCTGAGATCACAGGACACTGCCTCTAACAAATGGCCACTGTCCAAGAGAGAGCGACAGGAGCACAGAGAATCAATGCTAAGGGAAGGGGAAAACAGAGAAAGAAGAGAATTGCCAGAATATGAAGAGTGCTAAGGAATGCAGCTGAAAGTTTCACTCAAAGGATGACCAGCACTTCCAAGGGGAAAAAAACCACCAAACAAAATTGGCAGCCATCAAGTACTTGTCATACATTAAAAAAGATACTAAGTACATTCCCCTGTCAGGCCTGTCACAGCAGTTTATTTTGGGAAGGGAGGAACATTATAGCTAAGGTTTGATGCCGTCATGCCAAAGCTGGTATTTGACAGAGCCTCCAACAAAACTCCCACTACCTCGGACAGGCATGCTGCAGCTAAAACCCGGTTTTCTCTGCTGAGAATATCCCTAAGTCCCATTTATAAACTGCAGCAGCCAGTCCAGTTAACAGTTAAAAAAAAAAATTAAATTCATTACTTCATCCTTTCACATAACAGGTAGCTAAGGAATGCAATACACTGGATTCCCAGAGGAAGACAGAATAGGAGGGACCCAAGACAGCAGCATGTGCAAAAGGACTGGAGAACACTGAAGAAAATGCATCACATCCACACACTTACATGGGTAAAGGAACTGCAAGGAAGAGAGTCACTGTAAGAAACAAACAAAAAACCATTGAAAAACAGAAGTAAGCCAAAGCCTGGAAGTTCCACCCCCTCCCAGGGTTTTTCCTCTACCCCCCACTACAGATTATTCTCCATGTGCAGTTTCCAGTAAATCAAGCTTTGTGAAATAACCCCGACATGTGCAGGGCTGAGAACCAGCCAACAACCAATGATGAGATGTCCCTGGAATGATTAAGGAAAACGCAGACATCTCTCAGGTTACAAGGAAGCCTGTTGTACTCTCCCCTTGGTGCATATGCAATGCTGCAAGCACTGTTCTGAAACCTCTGATATTCAAAGGCTCATTTGGTTGACAAGGAGCCTGTGGATTCGTGGACAGATTGTCACACAAACTGTCAGGTTTTTAGAGAGACTATCAGACCTTTCTTTGCCTACGTTATGGAGCACATCAAAGACACAGAAGATGAACCAGACGCAGACTGCACAGATCTGACAGAATGGTGGGTGTACATATTCAGAATACTGTACTGCTGGGGGGGGGAGGCTTAATGTGAATAATCAGGGGCTGAAAGTTCCAGAAATGTGACAGTTTTTGGCAGCGATTCCCATCTTTGCATTTATTTATCGAAGGGAGAAAAACTGCCATACTAGAGGCAAACTTGGAAGAGGAAGAAAAATCGTACCAGCAGCAATTTATTTTGCCACTATACTTTTTCTTTATTATTATTACTCCCAGAGCATTTTCTGAAGATATTTGTATTTTCAGTCAAGGTTCTCTCTCACTATGCTTGCAGGCTCTCTTCTCATTTTCTCCTGTAGGAGAGGCTGGTTTAATGATTACAGCCAAAAAGACCGCTAGGACTTCACAGGTCACTGTACACAGTTAATGACACAGACAAATCCGTACTTTCAGAAGCGCCTGCTGGCTCACAGCTCTGTCTGGAGATGCTCAGGAGCTCATTATTCAAAACTTCAAGCTCAAGTTATGGGTAATCAGCACATCTGAAGAAATACACCATACCCGGACAACCAAAAAGTGAAGAGACAAAAGCTATTATAGAAAATACTAACCTTAAGCATTAAGGTCTCACTTTTAAAATGGAGACATTGTTCACTTATCTTCCAGTGAGCCACAAACCTTAGTTAATGAATACCTGGAAAAAGTTCCTAGCTCCACAGCTGAAAAATAGTATTACAGAGGATAACTTTATATCATTGGTCTTTATTAGTAATACCTGGACAAACATTATAAAGCAATGGTATATTTATTTTACAGGTGGCAAAAAAAAAAGTTATTAGGCTATTTTTACCAGGAAGTATTGATTATTACTTAAAAAGGAAAATAAAATGTAAAATGAAACACTACTAACAAGAAAAAGAAAGTGGATTAATGCAGATTCCTTTGGCCTGCCTTTACAATACCAACATCATATAACCTCCAGTTCTCCCTGCAAGGCATCAGTTATTCCCCAGAAAGGAACACTCGTATCTTTTTATATTTATTTTGCTATTTAAAAGATTGAAATTCTCCACACAGTAAAAAGAAAATAAATACAATGTTTATCCTAAGATAAAAAAAAACAAGGAGGACAAAGGAGAAAGGATGGTAAAAGGGATAAGAAAAAAAACCCAGAAAATATTTGTAAACAATTTCCTTTCCATTATTTGCCAGTCTCATTCTCTCTGCTTTTAGTGATCATCTTTTTCACATGTTTTTAAATGGAGCTATTTTGCCTCCTCTGAAGAGGACAATGCATTGAAGAGACATCTCTGTAGCTGGCAAAGAGCTTGTGAACTCTCAAGAGAAGCCCAGAAAGGCCACAGAGGGACAATCAGGTGGAGAGGCATTTTTGCAGCAGAGTTATTGAGCTGTAAATATTAACACAAAAATCAAACACCCCAAGAGAGCAGGGGCAGCCACACAATTGTTTCATTCCCATACTTTGGCAAAGACTGCTGCTTTGGTCACAACCCTGGGGCATGATGTCACTCGTGGCCTTCGACAGCTTTTGGTCACCACCAGCTGGTCAGTCCAGGCAGAGGAAAAGGAACAAGGCATGTCTCACTTTTAACCCCTTAAATAATAACAGGGATAATTACTTATTAACATTAACCCTGAAAAATCTCATAATGCCTTGCTGCTAAGGCTTCTCTGGAACAGAAATGGAAGAATATCACATGCCTGGTGTACCATACACCCTTAGATACAAGCTAAATCTACTCTCAAAATTTAAATTCTAAGCACAGTCTCTGACAGAAAGGAGTACTACATGCAAGCAACAAGAGACACTGACCTTAGCACTAAATGAGGAAGAAGTAAAAGTAGGCTTAAAGTTCCAGAAGAAACATTTTGGTATGAGCATCCTAATTATCTGGAGTTTGTTACTATTGCTGATAAACTCTGTAACACAAAAATGCTTGGCAAACAGTCTTACAGTGGATTTTCTCAGGCTTATGAAAACGTTATCAGTATTTCACCTATATCCAGTGGACAAGACCAAACAAAAAATCCAAGCCCTTCAGCTGGGGACAGCTTGAGCTCAGACAACAGGAACACAAAGAAGAGACAGAACTGTGCTTTTGCTGGGGAACCACAGGAGAGAATAAAACCAAATACTACAATCACCGCAGACCTGGAGCCAATTCTTCTCTCCACAAAACAAATGAACAAACAAACTTAAAACCCAGCACTGTCCTGTTTTCAGGCAGCAAGGACAAACACTGTGTTCCTCACCAGGACACCCCATGCCTATCGCAGAAATCAATAGCTAGGACACTGTTATGGGGGAATTTTTTTGTTCCTCCTGCAACAAACTTGGTATCTAACTGGAAGAAGAGTTATCTCAGTACCACATGAATGAGGGATTAGCCATCAGGCAGTAATAGCTTTTTGCAGCTGCGAACGGAAGCTGCATCTGAAAAAAGTTACCTAAAGGTGAAAGGTCTCATATACTACATTTAATTCCCTGAAGAGCCAAAGGAAATTTTGTGGTACACATAACTATTACGAAAAATTAAGTTAGAAAATGCATATATGCCTGCCCAGGCAGGCACACAACACAGCATTTTTACACGCCCATACAAGTCGTCTTCTCTGATCAAGAACCACAGTCCAGCCAGCTCAAAGGTTGCTGCATGTCAGGGCAAATTAGATAATTTCTGTACAGCGTCCAGTACATCACAAGACATTTCTAGGGGAAAAAAAAAATAATTTCACAACCCAGGCACTCCTCAGTTGAACCCAGGTGGGCAAGTTCACAGAAACCTTGCAGCTTGAAATTATGTAAGAAAAAATTTGGCTTCTGTTCCAAAGAATGGGGAAAGAGAAGGAAAGAGAAGCAATTAAGCCTTTTTTCTTATTAGAAGACTTGAAAGGCAATAATTGGTAAGGAAAAGGTACCTCTTCTCATAAAATGACCTAGTTATTACAAGTATTCTCAAACCAGAGGCTTACACTTATATCTCAGCTCTCGTGTTTCCATCTCCCATCTCTTGTTCCTCTGTGGCCTCTTGGAGACCAGCACAGATTCAGTGGACTCTCCTGGCATTTCCAGCCTCTGTGGCTGTTCCCCACTGGCACTGCCCTGTATGCACAGCAGCATCTTTTATCTGATGGTCATTCCACTGGTCAACACCTACCAGAGCAACCTCCTCTCTACATTTGTCAGGGTTCAACTCCCAGTCAGTTCTAGTGCATATGAGATGCATCTTTACTATTTTTATTAAAAGCTAAACAAAATTCAGTCATTATTTTTNAAAAATTTTTTTATTTTTTTTTTTTTTTTTTTTTTTTTTTTTTTACAGTGAAGCTGGAATGCAAATGGGTGAGCTAGGAAATCTTCATTTGAGTCAAGGTGTTTAATGGTAAACTGCAACTGGGATCATTCCAATGTATGGGCAAACCACCAGCTAAACCCAAAACCAACCAAACAAAACCCTACCCCTCATCATCCCAGAATCAGGAGATTCTGTGGCAGGCAAAGCAAATAGCATTTGCAGTGGCTGAAGACCTCATGGCGAGCCTGATGGTACACATCTATTTAAAAACATTAAACATGTTATTTACAAGCTTCTTCTGAGTCACCCTGGTCTCTTGGGAATGCGCGTTATATGTTCAAGAAATTGTAGTAGCTCTTTTATTTATGTTTCTTTAAAATGACTGGCAGATGGGGGAAAAACCTTCAGAGAAGTGGCCCCAGGCTGTCATGAAACATGTATTTAACACACCCACAGTAAACTACTAAACACTTCAGAAGGTACAGCCGCTGTAAATATGGAGTAGTTCCTTTTTAAAGTCTGATCTCTGGACTACTTAATTCAGCACAAATTTGAGATGTTCTGTGGAGTCTGCCCAATTTAAAGAGTAATTATTAGCCATATTTTCTATTAACATGATGACAGTATATTCTATAAGGGCAGAGCAATAATTTCAAGGACATTTTCAAAACATTGGCTTTACTTTTAAGTCACAATAGTAATGCTTTGTTCCTGCCACATATGGAAGGACCACTGTGGGCTAAAATAGAATTCTCAGATTCCCCAAAGTCAAGCTCTTACACAAGTGGATTCCACACACACAGTGAAGTTTTGTCTACCTGAAACAATTTCCAAGACTAAGTCTAAATCCGGAATATCCCAAGAGAAGCACAAGCTTCAATCATCCAAATCCCAGCAGACACACAGACTCCAGCCTAAGGTCTGGAACATATTTAATCAATTCACTCTGCTAACTCTCTACAGTTTCATAAAATAGCCAATACTGCAATAACAGGGCCAGAAATTAATTGTACACTGGTTGGTGAATTACACAGAAATAACAGGCAGCACTGGTATTTATTGCAGCAAGGTGATGTAGTTGCTGTTGAGGTGCAACTGCACCACAGTAAAAACAGGTGAGAGACAGACAGTATGTATGTGCACATGTGGGTACATGTGTGTGTGTGTATGAGCGCTGCTTTCCTTCACAAAAGTAGCACTGGTTTTATTGGTGACAGTGCTATCTATATATACACACATTTATAAATACCAATTCTGCTTATAAACAAGCATGTAAACAGCACAAAGAGAGAGGAAACAGAAATTTAAGCTATCAGGCAATAAGAAAATGAATTAAATTAAGGGAAAATTGGATTGAATAAAAAATGGCAAGGGAAGGTATCAAATATTAGATAATGAGGAAAGCTCTCACAAGTGAGACAAAAGCACCTCTTGTTTTGCTCTTTTTGGACTAGACTTGACAAATGCTCCGGTGTTCAGTTCTAACAAAGAGACAAGATCACATTCTAGGTCTTTTTGTTCTGCCTTTAACAAGTCTTCATAGTGATACACTGATGAGACCAGATACCAGATTGTTATCTAAATTCAGCTGCTAAATTCAGTGTTAAGACACTAAGTTCAAACCACACATTGCCACATTTATTTCACAAGTCGAGCCTGAGGATGGATTCCTCCAAGATGAAGCAGCCCATAAGCATCATTCTCTCCCTCTGCAAAGGTATTCTAAATGCCAGGGAAACAAAATCACCGTACAGCTCTGACAGTTCACCCTTCAGCACACAGACTGCAAACGCATCTCTGCACTAATCGTGCAGGCTGAAGAGGCAGCAAACACTTAACTGCTGTTTGCATAGAGGCTGCTTGTAATTTGATGTAATGTACTGTACATCAGTCAACACATACTGAAGAGAGAACATACACACTGCAGAGAAGGCAGAGAGGCAGTGCCGACATCGAACATGTTTTAGTTACCCTATTATAGATGTTCTTTGAGTTCATCAAATTAACAATCAATTTATCTGATCTCTAAAAGCTGCTGTGCTGAGGTGTATTAACTACTAAACTTCACACGCTTTCAGCAAAAAAAGCCATTAAATGGGTAAATTGAGCACAGGGTACTGGAAGTCAGTTGGCCAACAGCAACAAGGAAGGAACCTCTCCCTGCAGACAGGGAGACAACAGAGAAGCATCAGCCTCCTCTAGATGCTGTTCAGCCACAACATAGAAATCAGGGTCCTCCCTCCTCCACCCCCAGCATGACATTAAAGTGTCTGAGAATAACTGAAAAGAGGAAGAGGATGGGAGGTTGCAACCAGTTCAGATGACCATTTCAGGTTCGTTCCCTTTTCATTTTGTTCCCGTTCACAAATTTAACATGCACACAGGACAGGATCTTCTGTCCTCTAAATATCAAAGGCTGTGCCCTGAGAGACTGATAAGAGCCACTGCCACCTGAAAGGCAGTGTCCACACAGCCCTGACAGGAAGCCTGAGCAACTGGGAAGTGATCTGGATGATCAGGATGGATCTTATCAGCCTATTTCAGAAAACTACACTGGGAATTATTCTTGTGTTCAGAAGATTAAATCAACAGTTTGATGAACAGGGTGCTTTACTGTACTGCTTCACTGGCCTGAAAGACAAACTGATTTTTTGGATCATAGCTGTTGTAGGTTCACAGAAAGCATGGTTGGTTTGTGAGAGGAAGGGTTTGCAGAAGGGGCAGGAGATGAGAACTGAACAAAATAGATAAGAAAAAAAATTGAAATTTTAAAGAATATTGTAAGGTTCAATTATGGTGATGGGTACAAGAAATTCTTCTGAAAGGGAAACACTTTTTTTTAAGACCAGAACTTCATTTCACACAAGTTCCTCCAAGTACCCAGAGCACTGGCTAGAGCAATAAGCTGGTGGTTGGCAAGACAGTGACTCGATGCAAACAAAGCAGCCCTTACACACACAGCAATAGCTCACATGCAGTCCCAAGACATTACAGGTCATTTTATTGAGGAAGCAAACGGTGTCAGTGACACCTGCCAGGACACATCAACTCATTCAGAACTGGCACTGGATCTTTAACTCCCACTGACACGGCAGAGAGGGTTCGATTGGAGACAACACCTCCACATAACTTGGTTTTTCAAAGATAGGTGGGTGCTTTCCAGGTCTCAAGGGTACAGACATTCCTGGGATCCCAACTCAAGGAACAGATTCCTCATCCCATTCAACAGAAATCCTCTGCCACCTTTGCCAGGTGACATCAGTTTATGCAATCCCCCAGAGTCTGCTTTAAACTGATGATGAAGACCCAAAATGAACGTGTTGTTCTGGAAGGCTTTTTTTTCCCCCCCCTCCAGGCTTCTATCATTTTTTTCTGCAGAATTTTTTATTGAGACAAGTTACTAGCCAAAAAAATACAGAAATGACAGTGGACTTGTATGCAGAGGTGACTTTGATGCACCAGAAGTGGGAGACAGCTCCAAGAAGAAGGATCAAGGCCAAGAAGAATAACAAACAAAAGTTTGCCTCCCATTCTTTACACATCCTAAATGCTTTACAAACATGAATTAAACGATAAGTACAAGGGCAAAAAGAGATTAATTTAAACAAACCAAACAAGGTGAATGCCACACACAAAACTACAACATTTGTGAAGCTAAGCAGAGAAGAAGGTGCAGTCAACCTTATTAATAAAAAAAAGGTATGCATTCAGTACATTCCTTTCCCACTTGCACAAATACTCTACAGCTTATGAATACCTCTTGTGCTACTTACTGCTCTGAAAAGCTACAAGCAGAAAAGCATTGCATATTAATGCACCCACTGCTCACAGTAGTCCACAGCCACCTAATAAAAGATAATGTGGGAGCCAGAGCTTAGGAGAATCCAAACAAAGAAGAGGCATCATCTATAGCAAGGAGTTTCACTTCATCTTCCAAGATTACCTTCAGCCTTTCTCTGCTGTTTTACACCACTCCAGAGAGCTGCCCCTGTTTTTGCTGTACTGTAGCACTGCCCTTAGCTTTTGTCAGGTTAAACCCAGCAAGAGGCCAAATAGCAAGAGGAGTCAAATATTTACTTGGGAGAAAGTATACAACTAATATGCTAAGTGAAATCTCCTGGCATCTGAAGGATTCCAGAAGAGACTGCATTTCTCTCTTATCATACTTTCCAAAGGATGTTTCTACCACTTGGAGAAAGCAGGACAAAGCATACACAGAATCCTTAATAAAAATCCCTGTTCTGAGCAGTACATATATTAACTATTTACAATAAGCTCCCTCCATCTCCGTCCCTGCTTCTCAGTAACAAATAAATGCATGAAAGAACATCAGCTTAATCTTCTCAAATCGAGTGTTTCTAAGGTTTTCCTTACAGATTATTAGGTCTAACTCGCATTCTTTCTACCCAGAGAAACACTACAGTACAAAACTTCCTTCAAAACAGTTGAGAGAAGACCCACATTTTGTGAAACAATTCAAATTACATGGATGGGATGTGAAATTACTGTAAGAAGCCAGAGTTAGAAGTTTAACCACTTACAACAAATTACCCAGGTCTCATTACTGGATTACTTATTGGAGATTAGACAGTCGCATTGGAAACAGGTGTGGAATGGAATGTGTATCACCAGCTCCAAACCCTGCAATTACACACAGTCACATAAGAAGCAGGCAGTTCAAAGGAGCTATTCCCTCTAATTTTTCTGATTACCAAAATATTTCAGGCACTCCAAAACAAAAACACACAAGCGACTCAAGGGACTGAAACACACAACTACAACAAGGTATCAGAGCTAAAGCAAGGAAGCCCGGGGGGCATTACCAGTAATGATTTGCAAGGAATTTGTTCAATAAAATTTGATTTTTAAAAAAGTTAAAACCATGCACCACACTGCAGGCAGAACAAAGCCCATCATCCTTTCCCACACACAGTCCCTGACAAACTGAAGGGTGCAGCAGGAAGAATACTCCCAACAGCTAATCCCAGCATTGGTTTCATCCCAGCACAGCTACTTCATGCCTTCAAGTCTGCACTCAAAACAGCTGAATGCTGCCAGTAGCAGCAGTGCATAGCATTTGCTCAACACAAGTCAGAAGTGCAAATCAAGTGCCAGGCACTACAAAGGAACAGAACCAAACAGTGTTTCTGACACAACTGCCATACATGCTCATGGACCACCCGCATCCCGAGCACTGCGCACACAGTCCTGGTTCACAGCTCTCAGAGAGGATTAAATAGGTGTGGAAAAGTTCCAAAGATGACCAGCCAGGATGATCAAAGTATGTGGGGCAAGTACCCCATAACCTTGCTCTGATCACAGAATCACACAAAGAATCAGGTTGGAAAGGACCACAGTAGATCATCTGGTCCCACCTCCCTGCTCAAGCAGGGTCATCCCAGAGCATACTGCACAGGATTGCATGCAGAACATGGAATATCTCCAGTTAGGGAGACTCCACAACCTCTCTGGGCAATCCAGTGATCTTATAGTTGTCCTTGGACATTCACATTTGGCCACAGTCAGGACCAGTATATTGAACTAGATGGATCTTTAGCATGACAGCACTGTCTCACTTCTTCCAGTGCTTTAGTAGAAGATGTAGGGAAAACCCCAAAAGCTGAAACACTGAAATTATTTTTTCATACATGCCTTTTCCTCTGAAAATTTTAATAAGACTGTCTGGAGAAACTGAGTTGCTCAAGATCTATTTGAAATAAGGTAGACCCATAGTTCATCTCATGCAAAACTAAAGGCAAAGCCTTTTTAGCATTTTTATAGCTTTACTGTTTCACAACACTTTGCCCTCCCATTATAAGCTATTCCATCATATAGATGGAATAACTGAGATAGATGGGCTAAATAATTGTTTCAAACTCCCAAAAGAGAAATGGCTATTAGAAAATGAGTAGGTTTTTCCTTCCAATTCTGTGCTCTGTCCAGTAGATTACAGTACTCTTTCAGAGATTACAAAATAAAAGGATAATGTATTCACACAATCTGCTGCATTCAAGGGAACTACTGAGTTCAGTTCTGGTCAATACATCTCAAAAACAGAGCTGCAAGGGGGAAAGTGCCAAAAGACAACAAGCAGAGTGAGAAACCTGGAAAAAATCATTCACACGAGCAGAGGTTGAAAAGGTAAGGACTGATCAGCTTAATGGGAAGGTAAAAGAGGGAAGAGAGGTCTACAGATAAGTGAATCATTAGGAGAATTCCTTTTTTTCCCCTCTTTCAAATAAAGGATATTAAATGAAAAAAAAAGTATTTGCAACTGGTAACAGAATTTATGAAGTATATAAGTTAACCTGTGGCCCACGCTGCCACATGATGTTGGAGGCACAGAGCTGAACAGGGCTTCAGGAATAATGCCTGAGTCATGTAGAAGAATGGATGGCACTAATCCAAGTTCCAGAGAATAAAAATACTGAATGAAAATAAAACTCTTGAGCAGGGCATGTGTCAGCCTCCAACTGACAACACTTAGGGAAGACTATTCTCAAAGCTACTCTCCCAAAAGTTTTCATTGTGGTTTTGTTTTGGTGAGGGTTTTTTTTCAGTTCTTCCTTCAAAGCCTTTGCAAACTGACCACTGTCAGAAGAAACAGGACAGTCTCCGTGTTTGATTCACTGCAGCAGCTCTTATGTTGTAAGGAGTATGTAACACAATTGCTCTTAGAATCCTACTGGGAAGGTACTTGGTTTTTAACATCAATAGCTCAAAACATTCTTCAAAAACAAATCTCTAAGTCTCTTACTGCTGAATTTTGTTATCATGCAAAAGTGGGGACAGAGCCAACATGGACACAGCAGGGGATGAGAGAGAGGAATTCCTGACAGTTCTCCTTCTCAGAGGGAGAAATTTCAGTTTGCTAACTCCACACTGAGCCATCACATCCATTCACCCACAGCCAATACCTCCAAACCACACCAGTGACCACATTCCAAGTGACCATCCCCTCTTAAAACAGCAGAGAAGGCAAACTGCTATTTCAAAGCTCTTTCCCAACCTCATCCCCTTATTGATAGCTTTTTTCTAATATAGTCACTCACATACACAGACATATAAAAATATATCTAATCCTGAGTTGGAAAGCTTTAGCACAGTGGAAGGAAAAATAAATAAATAAATGTCAAGGTCTGCGTGTATTCAACAAATAAAAGCAGAATTATATAAAAGCAACAGCTAATAAAGAAGATTGTTCTGCACTGCATTTTCCATCTTTCCAGCCATTATAGGAATAAAATTATCCACAGAGAAGATCAAAAACCTTTTTCAAAACTAATACAATTAAGCTTTATTACACTGTTTCAAGTACATTTCTCTCCTCTCCCTCCTAGCCCCCACCACCTCCCACTCCCATCCAGACTAACGGTTGGAGGCATTCTTCTTTTTCATTACCAGCAAAACACTAGTGTTTAAGGGTCAGAAACTATCTAATGTTTCAAGAGAGGAAAGAAAACCTGTTCTTTTTATCTGCTTGCTTTTGTACACATAACAACCAGAAGATAGTTTCTCTGCAGCTCTACAGTTTGAATAGGATGGCGGGCAAACCATCTTACTCCCCCCGAGAAGATCCTGCACTAGAATATCCCTCTCATTGTTTAAAAGGGTGTCCCTGTAGCAAGGGACACGGACTTGAAAACACAAACTACAACAAAGGATTTCGAAAAGAGGACGTTGAAGCCCAGACACAAACTTCTCCCCACTCCACTGTCCATAAAGGACAAATACACACACACACACAGGTTTTCCCTGCAATTTCCACTTCATGAGACCAGATCCGGAGAGAAGAATATAATAGAAGCACACAGCATGGGACCAAGAAATTGCAAAAATCCCCTTTGCGTATGAACATATGGACAACTGTGATAATTAGAACGATAGCTGCTAGATTGTTTGCAATTTCACTGAACAATCCCCATTATCTAGAAATAGAATTTAAAATCCAAATGCAACACTGAGTGGTAGTTTTAATAGTTTATTTTTAATGAACTGTATGGATTAAAAGTGTTGCTAAACTGTATCATACGAAATTGCTCGTGGGCATGTTTTACCATTGATGGCTTAAAAAAAGTGCTGCGTGGACAATCATGCAGTAGCAGGGAATGAGAACAGGAATAGATATGCCAACAGTTTCTTGTCATCTCTATAATCTGCAATGTTCCATACTCACCGTCATGCTACATGTTGGTAGTAAAGCTGATTGATTTCTCTGTCTTTTTACAACCCCCCTTTTTCAGAATTGTTTGCATTTCTTCCTAGTCACATAACACAACTACAAGTCAAATGCATGCAACTCCCTGTCAGGAGGTCTAATTGCTTCAAATTGGAGAAGATTATTCTCTACATTTATTAAAAAATAAAGACTACTTATAACATTATTTCATTTTGCCAGGAAGTGAAGTACACATTAGTTCATAAGGAACAGCATGGCTGCTCCTATTTTTATGGCATCAATTTTTAAAAACTCATCATGGTAAACAATTAAACAGAGAAGCAAATCCCACGTTTAGGGGAGAGATTCAAATCCCTAAATGGATTTTCAAAGGTCATTTCAGGCTTAAAAGATGCTTGACAATGTCTCTTTAAATCATGTTCATTTCAAAGGCTTATCCAGCAAGGAGCAGGCAGTGAACTGCAGCACCATTCCTTGAACTGTGGGGCTCCCCAGAGAAAAATTAATATTACAATTTTAATTCGTATTTATAGCAAGATTTATGTTGTGGTGTTCTGGGTTTTTTTGGTTCTTTTTTAATTTAGGAAAGGATTTTAAACAAAAATACATATAAATAATATTTATTATATTATTTAATAAAATATTTTATAGTAATAAAAAACAGGGCACTTGTTTTGCTTCAATTTAGCTTTCACCTAAACCCCATGGTGAAAAAGAAAATAGAGTCTGAACTACTAGAAATTTTTTTTAAAAATCATACAGTTAAAAGACCTTTTATCTTTCAAATGCAAGTTGCTCAAAGGATTCATACACAGCTTTTCCACCACGTACGTAAGGGGTGGGGGGGCAGATAACACACTGGAAGCTGAGAGTTGCAGGTTTCAGCACAACCCTTCTTGGTTCTCTGCTCTTTGGACCCACACAGTTCCATGTCTGACCCCATCAGTGTGAAGAGAGCACAAATGAAGACAATTTAACCCTACCTTCCTCTCAATGCGGGTCAACTGCTCCTTATAGAAGGCCTCTTTTCGTTTCAACTCTGCCTCTCTGCCTTGCAGCTCCACAGCCTGGAAAGAACAACAAAACAGCATCAGTAGAAGAAATTAAAAATAAACAATGCAAGTGCAAGGAAAGCACATGGGATGCAGACTGGAAGGAACTAAATAAAAAATTAGAAAAAAAAAAAATCACTGCTCAGGACTGATGCAAGGGATCCCTCTCGGTGGAACTACAAACCCTGAGTATTTGCAGCTCATTTTGGATTACCCCCAGAAGTTTGAAATGCTCTTACTGGTATCAAACTCATAACCTTGGTTTTACTACTTATTAATTGGAAACATATGATCACAATAAGGCAACACCTTCCTATTGCCTTTTTCAGAACTCCATCTTATCCATGTCTCTTTTTCCATGAGTCGTGACAGTCATTACTCCAATGTTCTTCACCTTACCTTAAAAAAATAAACTCAAATCCTCTACTTTATAAAATCTTGCTCCTTGGAATGTCAGAAAGCTTCTGTATATTTAATACTTCCCCACAGCAGATATACATAGGACTACCCTGGTAATTAAGTACTCCCTCCACACACCCTCTGTGCATTCCCCATCAGCACCCTCAGAGTTCCCCCAGCTGGGTGCTGCAGACTCAGGGGGAGATGGGTGTCAGAGAATTTCTCTTCCATCTTCCAGAGTACAAGTGTGACACTTCCAAAACAGCAAACCTGGTTTATAAATTCTTGCTTCAGAATAACCTGGTCACCAACTACACAGGGCTCAATTAAAAAAGTCTGTGTGGGTACAGCAACAACTGTAGCCCCCTGGCTCTTTACAGCCAGCACCACTTCATTGCATTCCCACCCCAAAACTGAACTAGCATTAAGAAAATAGGGCATTGATGGAACTGAACCACTCTTATAAAGTTTAAAAATAACAAGCAGCAATAGGAATACGAACGGCACTTGTTCTTCACCGCCCATCACACCCCAAAATCTCTGGGGCCACATAAGTCATCAGCAGGCAGAAGATCTTTCAAGAACAGAATGAATAGCCTGTTTAACATGGACACAAACCCTGCCAATCCATAACACCACAGCAGCGTTGCTCTTAACTTCTAATGATGATGGTACAACCACAGAAAATGCTGGTCCAATATGATTAAGCAGCTGGGACAGAAACATCCCTGTGGGCTCAGACCTGTCATTTTATGGCCAAAAGCCACCGCTAACAAGAAAAATTAAATCTGAAAGCAAGTTACTGTGCATGTCCCTTCTTTCTGCTCCCCTGCTGATGGAAAAACAGTGGTATAATAGGATTTAGAAGAGATTTTAATCTAGGCAGTGAGGGTGGTTGATAGGTAGGCAAGAAAAGGAGTATGTGAAATCGGAGGATTGTAGTGGCTTGGTGGTGGTGTGTGTTTCTTTGTTTTTAAAGAGAAATAAATATTTTGTATTTCATGTTTACCATCCCAGACCAGGGTAACACACAAGCAGATTCATATCTATTTTCTCTTGCTCTCAAAGACACTTGATTAAAAGCAAAATCTCTAGCTTTGCTTTAACCAGAGCTGCTACATAACTTCTCACCTGCAAAACAGCTGGAACAGGATGGGGAGAGAGATGAGAATGAGGTGCCCCATACACGTAGCCTGACAAAAGAGATATTACAGCAACAATAGGGGCAGTGATGGGTACTTTGTAAATGCCAAAATTATTACCATTTTCTGGTAAGAGAATCATAGCTGTCCCTCTCAACTAATACCCATCTTCTCCACAGAAAAGGACTAAGCAACTTCAAATAAAATGAAACAGATATAAGAAGGTGGAGTGGTCTGGTGGGTGACCAAAGGACCCCAATTTTCCTGTGGATTTTCTGCATAACACCCACCAAATCAGATTACTAAGCCAGTGACTTCTATTTCCTTAAGGAGAAAAATAAGGAAAAGAAAAAAGAATAAGACAGTACTGATCCCTCTGCATGATTCTGATGGAAGATGCTTTTCATGTGAAGGAAGGAAGGAAGAAAGAAGAGTCAAGTGATGAATTCTTAAAAACTCAAGAAAGCTTCCTTTTAATCTAAATAACTTCATTATGTGGTAGTACTAGTCACCTTGGGATAGCAGACTATTCTGGAAGATCAAAATTGATATTGTAACAATACAGGTGGGCAAAAAGCTTCATTCGGTTTCTGGCAAGACACGGACGGTGCACCACACACTCACTCATGTTTTCAACCTGTGAGCTTGCCTGACCTTGTTCAGCAAGAAATTCAGGACATTTATGCATATGACACCTCTGGAAGGGAACACAAACCAAATACCTAACCTCTCGAGTAGGGTGCTGATCTACATGATGATGACCCATGGACTCTCAAGCAGAGCTCACTGGAGCTGGGACGCCCACAGTGAATAATTTTTCCACAGCAAAGCACACTGCAGCAGACAGACATTCTGTTAGTCACTTCCCCTGGGTCTTGCAAAACTGATGTCAAAGAACCAAATCCGGATGTCCCAGTTGCAGACTACAATGTTAGAATTCTGCCCATTCTTCCCCCAAGTAATTTCTCCCCTATTATCCTCCATTATGTTCCACTTGTCGCCCATAATGTGTGATGAACCAGAGGTTGCAGAGAAAACTTGTACTTGCAACACAAACATATTTTCAATGCCTTGCTTGTTTTCAAGAGCTGCTGATGTTTCAGTGCATTGAAGTATACTGAGCAACATTCCATTTGTGACAGATCTGCTTCAAAGTTGCTTTTTGTTTCCCTCTAGCCCCAGCTGTTATTACTAGAAACTTTAGTTCACTTTATGATGGCGTTTGAAGTATGAACGGTACAGTCAGAGCATGTGTCATTTGAAATATTCACTGTTCCAAACTGGGTTAGGCAACCAGGGACATTTTGAATGAATACAGGATATTTATTAAGAGTTCCCTTAGTCCTGCTGCTTATTCCCTACCTGAAGTTAGAAGCCTGTGATGTCCCAGACAGAACTGGCTGCTATGGAGATGATTACAATTCCACAGGGGATTGAGATTGCAGGTGCCAAACAAAGCATCAGATACACTTTTCACAAAAAGGCCTTTAGAACTAAAGAAGGAAGGAGAAGGGAAGACATGCATGATAAAAAACCGGTTTGAAAATCAGATATCAGAAAGCTGCATTTCAACTTCCACACTGCAGAAACTCCATTGGAGTTTGAACATATTTTGCAAGAGCTGACCAAAGCCCAGAAACAACATCTAAGGTGTGTAGAACACAGCCGAATGTGATGGCCAAAAAGTATGAAAACAGAAACAAAACAGAGAGAGGGAAAGAAGACATACTCAGCTATAAAACACAGGAATATACCAAAACTTAGAAAAGTACCACAGGACATATTTGCAATTGGCCATTGTTCTCTGTACAAAAGCAAGGTATAAGATATATTCAAGAAATGCTCAAAAATCCCCTGTGATAGTGTCAGAAGTTATGAGCACTCTTACAAAGCATTTTTGCAAAAGGACAGCGAAGGCATACAACTATCATGCTACTACAGCTTCCATGAGCATGGATCCATGGACTGGTTGGAGGCTCTTTCAGATTCTCCCTCTGCTTTATCTTTACACTTTTTCCACAGCCCAAAGTTACGCAGTTATCTCAGAGCTGCTTTGAACAGAGACAGAGCCAGGGCAGAGTCACATGCAATCCTCTGCTTCCTTCTCTCCCTTTATCAAGTAACTCATTTAGAAATAAATTGTGCAAGCACATTTCTAAAGCTATGCATTACATACTTGCTCAACTGAAGAATTCAAGCACTGGCCTGCTCACTGACAAACAGGCCAAAAGAAATATTTTATAAGCCTCCTAATTGAGGTAATGAAATAATATTAGTTCATTCTCTACGAACAAAGCCAGACACACTTACCCTTGTCCTGAACTGACATCAACATGCCACAAATCAGACTGTGCAACTGATCTTCTAGAGCTGGGCTTCACTGTAGCTACCACCATTCCCAGATTAGCTTTGGCTTTGCCCTCCACAAAATACCACCAGATTTTTATTATTTTTAATCACAGTCCCACCTCATCACCTTGTTAAACACAAAAACTAGGAAGGAAACCTGTTGGAAAAAAGGGCTTCTTGGCAGGGTCAGATGACAGTAGGGAATGTGGCACTCAGGAATAAAGTGCAACAATAGCACAGCCCACAGCTGACTGCTATCATCAGGCTGTCTCTCTCCACAACACTGTTGGGATTCTGGGATTTGGGGAGAGGGCATGGAGAAGAGTCTGCTGGAGGACAATAAAAACCCCTAACCCTCTCTCTGCAAAGGGCAACTCAAACTAGAAGGAAAGATCCAAACCTCAAACTATAAAGAACTTCCTCAAAGGCAAGTCACAGAATTTGGCAAGATTGCTGCAAAAATATTTATCTTCTTGGCAAAATGCTTCCACCACTCACAGACAAGCTAGTGAGAGGATGCCTAGATAATCAGTCAGAAGCAGAGAAATAAGCTACAAGGATAAAGGAAAGGTCCTTAAATCTATCAAATGCCTAGCTTCTACATCATCCTGTTTTTGCTGAGAGGAGTTTTCAGCTTCCCCCAAAGGTACCCAGTAACATCCTTGCAGCAGCACAGCAGAGATGTTTTGGCTGGGCATCTCACTTTGCCCCACTTGACAACTGCAGCTTCTAATACCTCATGTTTTTCCAAGTCTCTTCCAGTCCTGGTAGCAGCCCAGGTGGCAGGGGAAAAACACAAATGCTTTAAAGATCTTAGGATGAGAAGAAAGAATTTACAGCAATTCTGAAGAACAGAACTAACTCCAAAATTAGTTACCTGGCATGTTCCTGACCAAGTCTAAAGGGAATGGCAGAGCTGAAAGGGCAACACTGAAATAGTAAGAGGCTCTTTGTGCACTTCATGCCTGAGACTAAAGCAGAACTTTACAGTGAGGCTTGTAGCAGGCAAGTCACCATAGAGGAGCCTTGACTCAACCTCCACTGGCAGCAGCAGAAATATCACCATTTCTGCAGAGCTGTCTGTGGTTGATACTAACGACACACGAGGCCTACAAAATCACTGGCTTTTTGTCCTACCTCTCATGCTGTTGAAGGCAGGTGACTGGGTTTTGTTTCAGAAACCAGATGAAACCCAGTGCCTTAAAAAGCAGTACTGGTGTAACCCTCATTTCCTCCTGTTTCTGCTGCTCCCTTAGCCAACAACACACATCACCAGACCAAGTTTGGTTTCAGCAGCTGTAAGCTACACAAAAGGAGCCAGTGAAAATCTTTATGGAGGAAATAATATGCAATTTTCTAGCTGAACACCTTTTAAAATGTAATGACAGAAAATAAAATCCTGCATCTGTGCTCAGCAATAACAATCTGTACGCGCACAGTAACAACATGACACTTGGAATAAGCAAGATCCAGACAAAAAAAAGAGAGCTTACCCAGGCGTCCAAATCCACAGGCTTGGAATAAAGAGAGCGCAAAAGAGAAAGGAAGGGAAAGAGAAGAAAAAGAGAAATCAGTGATTTATGAAGGCCGCCTGCTGCTGTGTAATATAGCTTTTAGGATGACAAGTTCAGAAAAGTTCCTTAAAAATGACAAGCATCTTATGCAATGCAGTGCTGTCCCCTGTTGGGAACTGCACTGTTAAAAGAAAACAGAAGCACATGCACCCCCAAAACCAAAGCAAAGTCCCCACAGCCTACTGCAGGATCCCCATGTAGGGTGGGAGCTAAGCAAAGGCAGCTGGAAAATAGCCAGTTCCAAAGAGCCATACAACATGCTGCACAATGACAGATGTCGATATCCTCTACATCTAACATGGCAATGCTCAGCAGACTCAAAAGGAGGTGGTCACCAACTGTGCTGCTTCCAATTATGTGTAAAAAACAAGTATCCTTTTGCAACCACATTTTTAAATGCACAAGCTGACCTACATGGCAAGTCATCTTCTTCCATGGACAATTTCAAAGACTGCTTCCTAACAGAAAGCCAGTTGCCTGATCAGGTTTCCAATCAAATCCCTCTTCATAGGCAACCAAACACATCTTTAGTGCACAGTCCAAACCTCTGTCAAATCCAAGCTGCCTCCACCTGCTCCTTCTTTGTCCACAAGCCTACTTAGAGTGTAGAAACAAGTAGGAAAAAGCAGGCTGCAGTATTGCCTCTTCTTTACTCATTACTACTTTTTACTTCCACAGTAACCCAGCAGCAGCAAAGCAAGTACAAGATGACAAACATTTCATGCCCATAACCACCTCCTTCTGAAGCCAAGGCATTTATGAGGCAGGTACAGCTCTCATTTGCTGTCAAGGGCTGCAAGCCTTCCCTGCCTCTCCAGACTGCCTTGCCTTCAATCAGAGCCCATTTGCTAAGCAGGAACTCCAGAAAGGCTGGCCTTTTTTACTGTGATTATTTATTTGAGGGGAGTTGACAGGGCACAAGGAACTTTCCTCTTGGTCATAGCTCAGTGCCAGAGGGAGCAGATGGTGGAGGGTAATATGTTTATGGGATCTGCCATCATTTTAATGGCACAGAGCAACTACTTCAGGAAACTGAGGGGTGATGTGTCATCAGCTATGGGTGTCATCCATCCTCATCCTTTGCAACAGCTCAGAGGGCTGGAACTCAACATCTACAGTTCAGCTGGGGGGGAAGCCAATTCCCCCATTTCTGCAGGTTTGATATAGCAGCATCAAGTCCATGGCTAAACAAACCAGTGCACAACAGGTGTTCACTGGTAATCACTGAACAATCTTGACAAAAGCCTGATTTGAATAATATTTTTCTTCCTGATGATTTTTACAGTCAGGACAGATGTACTTAGTTTTGGTTTTACATTTTAGCAATTGCAATGCTGTCCATCCTCAGCAGATGGACAGGAGGAACAGAACACTCTTTATGGTGCCTGTTATTATTTCAGCAGGTAGGTCATGCACACCATTAACTCTTTACTGGGTGTACATCTGTCATCCCTGGGTGCCCAAGCCACGAATTGACATTCCTAGTGGACAAACACTTGCACGACAAAATGAACCCAAGGTACTAAGTGATATTGGATACTTGCTGAGAAGAGAGCAAGGAGAAGGAACCAGGTGCCCTCTAAGATACAATGCACAGGAGCAGAATTGGGAGTTTTAGAGAAATATAACAGTGTTACTAACCACAGGGCATCTCTTCTGCAGGTACTGCCACAGGCTTTAATTTTGTCAACTTTCAGGAGGGGGGAAAATTATTACTCCAAGAATAGACAGATAAACTCCACTGAATGGAAACAAGAAAATTAAAATGTATAGATGCAGTAGGACACATTGCTGCATTGGGAAAAAAATAACTACATTTGGAGAGAAGCACAGACTAAATAAAATACAGTAATAAAATAATACAAAAATGAAAACTCTAGAGGGCTCCTGGTTTAAGTTTGCTACCTTCTAAGCATGTGCCAAGATCTGTTTGCAGACCTCAATTACCAGCTTTGACTGACAACAAAAGACACAGTTTGCTTAAACTTCAAAAATGTTAGTGGACAAACTGTTTAAGAAGTGAGCAATATCTGGTTTCCTCACTTCCTGACCAAGTGAGCTTCACTTCTAGCTCCCAGGCGGCAGAGACACAAGTAATCTTTTAGCACCCTTGGTCAATACTTTTGAACTCTTCTGCTGAAAAAGGTTCCTTCCTCTTCCAGGTAACTCATGGGGTAGCACAGGAAGATTAATAAATACAGAACTTAACCACTTGAGGTCAAAATCAAATCAAGATATTCCTCTTGTATCAGAGACAAAAGGTTACTGAAAGAGGATCTCAGGCCAAACCAACAACCCCTGCCCTAAGTATTCATGCAGGGGGGGAAGATAACAGAGTCCACCTGGAGAAGACTCTGGCTGAATATGGGAACTACACAAGTAATGCACCTGTGCTTCCAAAAATTTCATTTGACCACTGATTATTCAGGCTGGGGATGTCTTCCCATATATGTATCAACAGTCCAACTTCCAATGGAGTCAAGAACACAGCATCAAATTAGTATTTCACTCATATGGACAATTCCCAGCATCTTTTCCCAAGCCCATACACAACATCACCCCTACATACCAGGCACAGCACTCAGGTCTGCCATAGTCTGGCCAAATCTAAGAATGGCAGTGGGAAATCAAAACAGTTCCGGGATTGGTGGGGATGGAGGAAGGGATCAGTAGGATAAAACAGCAGCTTTAGGAAGGGCAATGCCTTTGTAACAGGACTGGAACCAGCTTCCCTCTAATGTCCATCGCCTTGCCAAAAGTCAATAACTCTGTCATATAACTCATTTCATTGCAGCAGGACCTATGACTCAGGAATCCAGACTACCAGCTTCATAGAGATCTTCTACTTAAGAACTCAAACCAGAGTATTTTTAGGGGCACTGCCAACTTTGGGAGTGGAAGATAAGAGTGGGAGATGCAAGAAATGAGAGGCAGCAGGTGCCCAAAACCCAAAGACAGCTGCTGGCAACAACTTTAGCACTCATGTCAGTATCTGAAGAGCTCTGCAGCACATATTCTAACATCTTGATGACCAGACTTCATCACTGAATGAGCAAAGAGTCATTTCTTCTTAAAGCAATAATCCACCACTAAACTTTTCCACATTGATAGGAATTAAAGCATTTAAAAAATATCTCTAGACCTTCGGTATCCACTCCAGATCCTTCAACTCTTCCAGTTTAGTGAAAAAGTGAAGCAGTATCAATATTAAATGTAATGAGAGTCTGAGATGTAACCAACTGACAAGGGAGAGGAAGCAGGAAGAGACACTGAACAGCAATCAATTTTGAGGAAAGACTGTGATAAAATTGCTCAATTCTAATGTATACAGAGCATACACAATTCTATAAACATGAAGATGGGAAGCAGCCCAAAAACCCTTTGCCCTTTTATGATTCAGGGACAACTGCACTCCTAATACTTATGGCACTGCTACAAATAGGTTTGCAATGCCGACTGTTGATGGTTTTCATTTAAAACAAAATAAAGAGAAAGCTATTTTATAAAATCCAAAGTAAACCATCTGCTTTCATTGCTTGCTTTAATACTTCAGCCCATTTCCACATTCTCCTTTTCCCAATCACCACTTCTATACATGCATACATGCAGTTCTCATTTTGTACGCTGCCAGCAGACAAGGCATTCAATGTCTATAGAAATCTTGCAGAGCACAGCCTCTCTAGAGATGTATGCTCAAGATGCTTATTTCTGATAGCACGTGAGTCAACAACTCCCTCTAAATTTTTACCTCCTTGCTTAAATTCCTACTCTGCCTGTTAGACTTAAGAATCTCCACATCCCTGACCAATTTAGCACAAAAAAAAAAAAACCAACCAAACCACCAAACACAAAAAACAACCAACCCTCAAGTGAGGGCATCATGAAATTCTGTATTAATTATGACTTTCTATCCCAGCACATATTTCAGACCCTACTGAGTCAATGAGGTATTTCTCATAAAGCTAGTAACAAAGGCCACTCAACTCTTCTTGGATTATTTCTAGCTCATAATCATTAATACAGACTCCCATTACGTTAGCCTAAGGCTGGCATATGGCTTTCTAGGGATAGGACAGACGGGGGAAAATAACAGCTATGCATGCCTACATCCCAATCCCATTGCTGTGCATGCATATGGGGACAGAGCTTTCTTTTGCCAGATTCTTAAATACCAAATATATTAGCTTCCGAGTCAAACATAGTATTTCAAACACAACCACTGTTTGGGGGGGTTGGAAATCAAGATGACATGCATAATCAACCCACATGTCTCCAAGCAGTAAAAATTATGAACCCTGTGAGTTTGGAAGGAATTCCCTTCCCACATTTGCTCCCAGACACTACATGCAATTTTTACCTGCCTCTCACCCAAACAGATATTTATAGGCACCAGCCAATAGATACAGGTTAGTATACTACAGTGAATGCAGATTTCCTGCCACAGGATTAGAAATCTATTTTTTTGTATTTTAAAAAAAACCTCAAATACTATATACTTTAAGAGAAATGCAGTTGACTTTGGGTCTGCTTTTTAATACAGGAAAAGACTATCTTAATTACACACCTGAGTAAGAAAATTCTTGAAAGCCTTCAGCCATGGTCTTGCAGCCTCTGTCTCTATGAATACCTCTGCAGGTGGAGAATCAGGTGCACTTTCAAAGATCACAATTTATGTTTTTACCCCCTTTGACAATGTTGTACATCTTCCTGTTCTCCCTGTTCTTTCATCCCAGACATACACAAAGCACATTTTACACAGCCTTCAGGGTTGGTATCGTTCTGGGGGCAGAATCCAAGCTACCAGTTGGCCAAGATGTATGTGGGAAAGACATACAGGAATCAACATTTAGTGTAAATCACATGGATTCCAAAGCCTTACTGAAAGGGCCACAAAAAGTATAGGGGACAAGTTAAAATAAATGGTCTGTGCTCATACACATACACAATCATGCTTGCAGTAAGGTGCTACCTATGAAGTAAAAACACATGGAAAGAATAATCAGAGACTACACAAGAAATTAAAAACATAGAAGTGAGAAATTTGACTACTACCTCCCTCATTTCTGTGATCACTTAATACACACAGGCAGTCAACACTAACTCTCCCTACAACCAATTCTGAAAATGTACCTCAGCCTTTGCCTGCAGCATCCCCTATGTCCTAGGCCACAATCAGGGTTATGAAAAGGCTGCCAATTAAGTTGTGGTTTTTGAGCTACAGACAAAATGTCCACTAGAGACTCTGATTCTTGCTTCCAAAGCACTTGCAAACCACTGTGTGTTTTAAGGAGAGAACATACTGGCTCTCAAATACATGCAAGTCTCACGTCCTTTCAAGGCTGTGATCAGAGCAAATGCTGCAAGGCTGCATCTTTTAATGAAGTCCGAGTACACCATAATGAAATCATCTGCAAAAGGAGGAGTGTAGATGCAGCAACAACAAGGATTGCAGGCTATTGTAAAACCGCATTCTTCATTTTTACATTGCAATCTCCAGGGAATGATTGTATCAAGAGCAACTTGCAAATCTATGTTACTGCCAGCAAAACGTTGATTTCCATTTGATAGGACAATTTGCAAAGAGCAGTTTTTATACTGTGGAAATGCTTAACGTTTGTAAGAACTACAAGAACTCAAAGCTGATTCAATGACCATTTACTTGGCAATGCAACACATTCTTGCTCAAGACAGATGGCCTGGAAAAAAAATCAGGGGTGGGTAGAGATCATTCTCTCTTTCTATGAAGGAGCAGTACCAGGTAGTTTTATCAATAAGGATCACAAACCAGGTCTTGCTGCTGTTGAGAATGGGAAGGCATAGACTGGGTGCAGCAGGAAGAGTGAAGCAGTTTGGGGAACTTTCCTCAGGAAAAGAAAACAACATTTTGCTCTCAGTGAAGCTTCTGAAGCTCAAAAAATCATGCCACATGTTAAGGAACCAGAGCTGTATTTACTGCTGGACTTTTTAATCAAAAGCAAGAAGCTTGAAATTTAGCTTTAAAATAGTGTATGCTCTAAATATAGCTCTCTCAGGTCATCTGATTGCTAAGACTCATGCTTCATGAGTTTGCAAATTGAAAGAGTCAATCCAGCACAGAGTACTACAGAACCCTAAAGACAGATTGCTATATTTATTGTAGTAGATACTATTTACAAACATATCTCCACTCTGTTTGCTCTGTAATTATAGTTGGGGCATATACAATCACTTACTTTCTGTAGACTCCTTTGGTATGCTACACCTCTAAAGTCAATCAAAGTAATTTTAAGAACCTGTTGATTGATTTATTGATCAAATAAGTTGATCAGTGCAATAGACTGAAAACAACCAACAGGCAAGTGATCTGATAAATATGCCTGGAGACTATATACTGTAGGCACTAAAAGTCAGCAGAAAAGAAACCCTTGAAGGCAGGTCCAGGCTTTTTTTAGAATCTATATTAACAGTTGGCCCTAAAGCTTCATTCCTTATGCAGATCTGCTGGGTCAAGTGCACTCCCCAACCAAATGTTTGAGATAACTCTGTAGAATCCACTGTTAGCTACCAAATTCAGCAGAAGCAACTGGCTATCAGCTCCTATTACCAGAAACAATGTGACAAGAAAGGGAGAGTGTGGGGTGTTATACATGGTTTGAGTCAGGAAGTGAATACTTTTATCTGACCAAGGGCATGGGATGGAAGAAACCCATGTGGAGGATCATCATCCACAGCTTCCAGGGCTTGGGGCTGTTTTCTGGTGCTCCTGTGGTGAGACTTCAAAGCTTTCACCGAGCCCCAACTGCAAGAAGCAGATTATGCCCCTGGTCAGCACTGAAAACCACAAACTCATCCATCAAGTGTTCACTGAGACAGACTATTTTTTTTTCCTGTGGATTTAATTAAGATTTAATGAGGTTTCCAATGAAACATGTTCGCAGCTTATCATAAAACTAAGCTCAACATAACTTGCACTCCTTTTACACTGTCCATTCAGTTGTGTGAAGAACTGTCATCCAACTCAAGCAAGTGGCAAATCAGGCTTCAACTCTGTTGCATAGGTGTAGCTTCCTAAGAGGCAGAGGAAAGGTACACTAACAAATCAGGAGGCAAAGGAAAAGCTTCTATTACTATAATCATTCATACAATATTTTAGATAATCTTTTGGCACTGTGGTTTTGGAAAGTTTACAGTTATCCCCAGAACAAAAGAATTAAATGTCCATGGATGTCAATAGTTTCTGCCACAAGAATAAAATTATAGCAGAAAAAAAACACAAGTTTAGGTTCAGACAAAATAAATTAGCCAGATCAAATTCAGTCTCATAACCTTTCAACATTTCTGAAAATTAATGCCACATTTAGCAAAACCTTTAAAATAAACACCTTTAAATGCTTATTTATCTCATAACATTATCCTTGCTGCCTGTCATATATTATATATTACATCAATATAAAAATCAAAAGAAAAATCCACTCAAAGAAACCAATGCTCCAGTGCTCCCTTTTCCATTTAATGTTGGTTATACATCCACAGAGATCTTAAAAACATTTTAAAGGATGAAGCTCTCCTCATTAGTATCACCAACACGTTGTTCTGATCTGTGGTCATATAACCTTTTGCACCTTTTCACTCTATTGAATCAATCTCCCCTGGCAACTTCTGGTGTGGCACTCTGCTCCCCCTGCCTCCGGCTCCTAGTGTCTTACTAATTCTGTGTTCAGAACTGTGAAGCACAAAATTAGACGTTTCAAATTAAGCAAGGAGAGAGAATGAGAGAACCTTATTAAATCAACATTAGCATCAGAGTGTCTTTAAAAGAGAAACTCAATTGCAAAATATTACTTGTCCCTGTAAAGCTCTTTACATTGACAGAAATGAGACAGGCAGCTGCTGAGATCATGTTCCTCTGTCCCCACCTTCCTCCTCAGGCTGGTCACAGTGCCCAAGCAGTGAGCACAGGATCCTTTTCAGACCACAACCCCCAAGGAAGCAAAGCCTACCCTGAACTCACAAGTGCTGGCATTACCCAGTAAAAAAGGACAAGGTCTACTAACACAATGTTGGGGAAGAAACACACACACACCGAATAGGACACTACCACACAAAAGCAGATTCCCTTCTCCTCCCCAGCTTTCCACAACACTGGCTGTTCTCTCAACTCCCATTACAAGTTATAGTCAATTCTTTCTTACAATAAGGCAAAGAGCCACTGCAAGCTTTAGTTTCCATTCTCAGTCTCCAAAAATCAGAATTACTGACATGATGGTGATGATCAGCATATTCTGTTCCAAAACACCTTAACTTTCAGAATGTAAACCACCACTTACTGGCCTGATATCCCTAAATTCCTTTCCCAGATAAATCACTGGAGTATCATACCATTCCCCCTTGCTGGATAATTGGATGTGTTCTTAAAGACAGAAGTCACCTGTGAGCCTGCACAGTCTTTAAACATGACTGTCCCTTGGCATGTCTTGAATAAGAGTTGATATCTGCACCTTGTGCCAACAGAAGGAGCATACACATCTTACACCATTGTACAGCAGGCTCCAGACTTGTCTGTCAGGTGCCACCTAAACCAGGGAGCATCTCAGCAGTATCCTGTAGGGAGGGTTTGGAATATGTGCTGCTACAGAGTCCTACAGAAATAAATCCTACTAGAACAGTTTAAGTACAAAAATATATATTTCAAAACTACTGCAATAAATTAAAAGTAATGCTTAGAGTACACATTTAGCTGGAGAATATTATCCTAAGGAAAAGTGACATGAAACTAAAGCTCAGTTCCTGATGACAAAACAAAGTTTTCAAAGCACTTCCTGGGAAAACAGACACTCCCCAAACAGAAATGGAGTTTGAAGCTTTTGATCTCTCTAGTTGTACCATGAAATGGAAACTTATGTATCAGCCAGACACTACTGACCACATTGCATTTTGCAGGCAGGTTTTTAAGTGCAGACTCTCCATACCAATAAGTGGTACTTTGGGAAGCCAGGGGTGCTGGCAGTTCCAATACCTCTTCAGAGCTGTCACAAAAGTGACCACTTCCCCATGTCACAACCATGCTTAAATGCCATCAATTGGACAAAGTAGTTCCTACACCAAAGTTGAGACAAAGTGCACCAGGGAAACAGGAGGAAGAAGATAAAAATAACACCCACAAGAATTAGCAACAAAAAGCTAATGGTTGTTAAAATGCTGTCTATTCAACACTCTTTTTTCATCAAATGAAGTGCTTCATTTTCACCTCAAAGGGCAACAGTAGCAATACAAGACTGCTTGGAGCCTTCCAAAATGAAAGGGTCAGATGAAAACAAGCAATTTACAATTCAATTATGAAAGCTGAAAAATGGGGAAAACAGAAAAGCCGGAATGAAGCACTGAACTTGCTGTCCCAGGGTTGCTCTCGCTGTCCACCCAGACTGGTAAAATGCCTTTACCAAAACATACCTGAGTGCCTGCTAGATGCCTTTCTTCCAGGGAAAGACCACACTAAGCAAAAAACAAAAACTGGGTTTTTTCCCAGTTCTCTGCTGCATCTAATTCTCCTTGAGCCTTTCCCTGACAGTCTGACAGAGAACTACAAGTGGCTCCCCATTGCCTTCAAGTCACATCCCTTGCTTTTGTAGGGGTTATCACATAGCACCTTTAATGCAGTAGGACAGTAACTATAGTAATCAAAGCAATTAGTCTGCATTCTCATGCCCAACACTTTCAGCTCTTTAATGCCTCCATTCTGAAAAATTTTCAGGAAAAAATCAACCTGTACAAACCACACAAAGCATAAACTAGAAGAACAAACAGGGGAGACAACTTCTGTGCAACTTCCACCATCTAATTCTGTTTCTTACAAATCATAAGTCAGTTTGATAACTTGGCATACACCAACCCCACAAGCAAACAATGAAATACATAGGTATATAAAGTCACTGAAAACTAAGAAAAGCTTTAAAAGAAAGAGAAATATTTAAAAATGCAAAAAAGGATAAATAACTAAACTACCAGAGGCTTCTGAGGGGTTTTATTTTTGTTTGCTAAAAATGCACCACACTATTCACCTTCAACAATCTCAGTGAATATCAATGCATCATGACAACACTTTCTGAGATAACTACTATGCCAAGAAAACTGAAGCACAAGTAAGATGCAATAATTTGTCCTGATTCATGCAGAAAATACTAGACAGGATCAGGGCTGATAAGAGAGACCCAAACCACAGAAGAAACCAAGATTTTCATCATCCATGTATTTGAGCAGATTACTGAAAGGAAAACAGTCACAGTGTACTGATGCTTGCCTGTTAATATCCTTCCAAGAGGGCACAATCAGAAAATTATCTCGAAAGATCTAAGTATAATGGAATGAATGGTTACACACATTTGAGATGAAGGAAAAGAGCTGGAGCAGCAAAAAAAGCAATCCCTATTTCACTCTGAAGTCTCTAAGGGACTCAGGAAGCAGCAGTGAATGGTGGAAAGCCATCCACCAAACCCAGGTAACTTATATTGCCTGCAGTGATTAACTCACCCCAGGTGTCAGCCTGCCACCTACTACCGTCAAAGTGGAAAATCCACTGTAAGCACTGAGAGGATTCTGAAGAAGGGAACAGAAATACTGGAAAAGAAGAGGCAAGAAAGACACAAAGCAAACAGCCACAGTAACCTTTCCTTTCAGTAGTAACTACTGGCTGCAGCACTTATCCCACTTCTGAGACATCAGTAAAATGGACCCGTCTCATCAGCACCCACTTTCAAGCAGCAAATCTGGAATTAATATTCACGGGCTCTGTGACTGACATAATTGCAATTTAAAAAGGGCAATTAATCATCAGCCACGCTGGTGGCTGACTTGCCAGGCTGGGATCCTTCCTCTCCACACCTGCCAACAAACTCACAGGAGGCAGAAGCATCACATGTGCACAGAGCCAAGAAGGGCTATTCTCCCTCTGACCCCCAGCCCCAGACTTTACAGTTTATGCTATGGGTTTTGGTACTGTTTTTTCTCCCACACGTGGCCCATCAGGATGATTCACCCACCCTTTCCTGCAGCAGCTCCCCCCTATGATGCCCGATCTCCCTTGCCATGTGGATAAGGAATGCTCTCTCCATGTTGTGTCTCACTCGTGTCAGCCAAGAGAACTGAGGCAATGGAGCTCCATCATCATCATGAAGCTCTTCTCGTCTCCCATTTTTCTTTGTATCATCTTTGTGACATCTCATCCCATTCTTACATGGAATGTGAATTACAAAGGTGAGAGTACAGCTCCAGAGAATCAGCTAACACAGGCAGATAATGGAAACATCAAACTGGGCAAGTGGGTTTTGTAAGATGAGTCAAAAAAACACTAAGTCAGTGTTTACTTCTGTGCTCCTGCAGGGAAGTTTTCAGGCATATTGCAAACAAAACCAAAACCCCAAGCAACTTCTCTGGCTACCTGTTCTGCCACTTTAACTTCTTTCTATGTGAGCACCCGTTACTAGATATGAAAGGTATTTCAACCAATAGCATTCAGAGAAAATTTCGAAATTTGTCAAAGGTGTTCAGGTTCCCAGAAAGAATTAAGTTACTGTAGGGTGAATATATAACCCCTTTTAAGAGGTACAGTTTTCTCTGAGAGAAAGAAAGCCATCAAACTTACCACCATCTTATGCCAGTCTACTTATCTGGGAAGTACATAAACCACTATGGTGATAAATACCATAGAAAACAAGTATGAGATTGATGGGAAGACTTAGAGCTTAGCAAGCCATGAGGTCTTCAAGTGACATACTTAAGACTATGTCCTTGGGCCAAAGAAAATGTACAAGGTACTTCTAGGCCAAAGGAATCTTGCTTGAACAGGTGCCACTGCTGCCAGCCAAGTGCAGTAGGGACTGAGGACACATGTTGTAACACGAGCTGTAGTCCTCCCTTCCTCAGTCCTGCTAGTCAGCAAGCAAAAATTGCCTTCATCATCACAATACAGGAAAAGAATTCAGTGCTTTTATATGTGAACAAGTGCAATTTCAATCCTAAGAATTCAGTCAGGATAAACGCTGGAGCACAATTTCATGTTGCTTGTGTTGGTCAGAGTTCCAAACAAAGGTATTTGAAGGAGCCTCTCTTCCAACAGACAACACCAATAAATGGCCTTATTTCCATCAGTCACAAGATAATACACAGATTTTAGTTCCTCGTACCATCCTCATTTCTGTGAGGTCCCTTTCACGATTTGCTCTTTTTGACACATGCTCCAGGTGTTCTTCATCCACAAACTTCAGCACATCATTGCAAGTTAAATGAGGTATCTGTAATCTACTTCTCTCAGTTATGTAAAATTAGAGAAGTGCAAAGCCCCCTCAAGCTTTTTCTGCCTTTATTTTGGAAGGTTTTAGAAATCTTTTATAAAACATTCTATTCACAAACAGACCTTTACCTTTCAATGACACAAGTACCATGTTGCCCACATGCTCTCTGTTCTGACAGGGCTGACCTTGTCCTCTCCTTTAACAAAAATCACTCCTTAACAAACAAGTGTGTTAAAAAATAGCAGGTATTTCAGTCAAGTATGCATCTTCTCCCAGTGCAGGAATAAATATAACAGAGATTCAGGGTATTTCCTCATAATGACTGGCTGGATCAATAATTTTTACTAGGTTTGTCTGCAACCCGAGAGGGTGTTTACCAAAAAGTCAGTAACAAAGCAGGGAGGGGGAGGGAAAAAAAAAAAAAAAAAAAGAAATACAAAGAATCCTCCTCATACACAAACAGGGCTCCTGGGCTGCTGCCCAGGATCATTGATGCTTCATTTCTTGCATTTCTTTAAAAGAAAGAAATACTTGTGCTTCCAGATCTTCCGAACACCTCTATGCTTAATGCCTCCAATCAGCACTTGCTCACATCTTTATCTTCAAGCCCATATTATGAAGTTTTGATAAGCTTTTTCCTTCCCAACGTCTCTCACTCCACACGGATAAAAGGCACTAATAGAAGACAGAGACCAAAATCCTTGCCTCTTCTATTGCCTACATTCAGCAATCAGCAACTGCCTGAGTATTGTGAGACCCAAAGCACTGCCGTGTATTACACACTTATCTCTGCAAAACCACCCTGCACAAGTGACAACTTCCAGGCAGGGGGAAGGGGGAGTTGTGCAGCTTTGCGATAATTAAAGCATAGACAAGTGTCACTGCTGTAGATAATTATGCATTAGCAGTGAAATTACTTAATGGAATGAAATAAACTAAGCCAAAAGCTTTGTTTTAAAGCGAATTTAGGGTCTGCAAAAGGTGTCCAACTGACAGCCCAGGGGAGCGAGAACGACAGTCCTCATCATTCACAAAAGCCACATAACCCCACAGCAGCCTGGCAGGCTCTCACCTCCACCCAGGAAAAGGGAAGAAGAGGAGCAGCTAACCAAAACTCCAGCCCCCCTGGTCAGTCAGGCTCTGATCCATCTGATCAGCACCCACACAGGGACCAGGCAGTCACCAAGTAGAGAGGAACAACTGACTCAGATAATTTCCTAAATAAAGCTACCAGCTCTGACGAAATGGATTAATTCAACACACAGGTCTTCCATAGCCCATCCCCACAAGAAGCCATCAGAAAAAAAAAGTTACCCTGTGTCAGCACAGACAACACTCCAACCAAAAGAGAAACAACAGGATAAGTAGGTACATGGTGCACAATAAAACCACCTCCTCCCACCAAGCCCACAAGGTCTTTCCCCATCCTCTCCTCTTGCCTCACCAATTGCTCACCTACACACACTCCCACCACTGCTCTCGTCTACATGGCTTCAACAAGCATCTTCCTGCTTGTTAAACCAAGGACTCTCAAGGTCAGTCAGAATTTATAAGGCAGCCATTTCATCTTTTGTGCTTCTCTGGCTACATTCCTTCCTAAAAGATGCTGAACAGTGGAGATTCTGCTAGGTCTGAAAGCCCTGCCAACACCAGGGCCAATTAGGAGTTTCAGGATGATGCATATTAAAGTTATTATGGGAGGCAGTTATGCAGCCAGAATAAATCTTAACTGAACCTTTAAGTGGTTTTTATAACTCTTGTTTCTCCTTCTTGAAAACAGATGAAAAGATACAAATCTCCTGCCTAAAAATCTGCAGGAATTCCAGTCAACCACCAACTTCGCTCTCAAGAGAAGATTCTGCCCTCAAAGCAATGATTCATTTCATCCAAGGCCAGCCAGATCATCTTTACGATTTAAACTCCAAATTACTCAAATCAGCCAGAAACTTACAATATCAGTGCAGACTGACCTGAAATATTGCCTTTACAAAAGCACTGCAGATACATTTCAAACTTCTGCTGAGAGAAACTCTCTCAGAAACTCTCTTTTTCAATACAGGCCTTCTTAGACAGTCTACATAGTCTGACTGGAGACAGTCAACCTAACACAGATATTGTAGTCAATTTTTACAGAGTAGATTTCATAGGCAGTCTAATTTGGAAGGCTGGGCTGTAGGTCAAATCAGTGAATCCTAAAGAGGATCTGAGGAATAGAGGTAGTGGCCTCTGTTTTGATAGCAAGCCTGAGATGTCACTAGGACAGCATCTGCCATCTCCTCCCACCATTTCCAAAACCAAACTTGCTCTCAGAAGCAGTTATCTAACCCTCCCAGAAGCACTACTAAAAACCAACTACGGAGCTGAAGACCAAAGAGAAATCTGAGGTGGCAGAGAACATACCACATAATTTGTGTAGAAACCAGCACAGTCTTCACAACAACCTTGTCCCTCCCCCCCTGCAGCCTGAACATGCAGCAACATAACAAGTTGCATTAGGCATGAAAATGTCCCCATGGTCATAAATGAAAGAAAGAAAATGATCCAACATACACCTCCAGTTTGTAAATTCTGTAAGTATATAGTTGCCTCACAACTCCAAACGATGACAGGACAAGGGCAATGGTTTTAAACTGAAAGATGGCAAGTTTAGATGAGATATTAGGAGGAAATTCATTACTCAGAGAGTGGTGACACACTGGCACAGGTTGCCCAGGGAAGCTGCGGCTGCCCCATCCCTGGAAGTGTTCAAATCCAGGTTGGCTGGAGCCCTGAGCAACCCGATCTACTGAATGGCATTCCTGCCCATGGCAGAGGGGTTGGAACTAGATGATCTTTAAGGGCCCCTCCAACCCTAACCATTCTGTGATTCTAGCATTTCTATAGAAAGTAAAGAACTTCAAAAACTTAGGATAAACTAATCCTGCAAAATATTATGGTAACTCCTGGAGAACCTAGAGTTAGAATGAAAACAAATAAACAAAAACTTCGAGACATTTCATTGGTATGCAAGCAATCTGAGGGCTCAGCAGTTCCCAGTCCACCCCTGGAAAGGAGCCTTCATGGGTGTCCCTCCAGTGCCACCTTCAGGAAACACTCACTGCTGCTTTTCAAGGGCTCTTGACACTGCAGGAAAAAAGCACCAACTCAGAAAAGGCATCATCACTGGTATGCAACTGAGATGCACAGAAAAAACCTTTAGCTCCAAAATAAGAGTATGACAATGAAAATCACATCCAAAGAACTGTGGAGCAGAGTGCAGAGTCTGCAAGATCAATAAAGAGAGCAGCTGCAATGAGCAGTGGTTTTGACCCCAAATAAGATACGTAATTCGTCTCCCAGATTCTGCATGAGGCAGGTGATAGATTTTTCCCAGATCCTAAATTCAAAGGGATATTAATGAGGATATGCTGTTTATGGATTATCAGACTCCACTTGCACCATTGCCTTTTAAAGGTTCACTTGAAATGCCAGCAAACTCCTTCCTTCAAAAATAATTAAAAAAAAAAAAGCTATGAAAACTGCTTTGCTAATGAAAGAGGAAAGTTTCACAAAAATCCAGAGTCAGTAATGAAGTGAAAACCATATTGCACAGGTCAAAAAAGACATTCTAATATCATTTATTTATTTACACACACGCCCGCACAAGATGTACCTTAAGCCTCTGGACAGTATATTGACTTACTAGTGGATGACATGAATTATCAAGGAGGAAACGTAGCTCCAAATCAGTCTGCATCATAGCTCTTAAAATAGGCAGATGACTCGCTGAACTGCACAGTGAAGCCTAACCAAGCTCAACAGCAACATCTGCTGGGCAATGAGCAGCTATAGGAAATTAGTCTGATTATATGACAGTTTATTACTCCTTCTTACAAAGATGTGATTTTTTTACTGCAGTTTCAGAATGCCCAGTAAGACATATTTCTTGTGCAGAAAGCAGATATAACTTCTAAACAGGTGTGCCAACAACAAGGCAAAATTTTGCCTGCGCTTGCACACATACATTGTCAGAAAAATCTATCATGTACCATTACTTGCTCACCAAGATACTTCACAGCAAAACACTGAAATTAAGGGGGATTAAAATTCCTCGTATGTTGGAGCAAATTTCTTCTGCCTAGTTGCTTTAACTCCCATCTGAAGAACACCCATGGTACTCCTTGAGCTACTTCCTTTCCTAAGGGAGCAGCCTGCATATGCAAGGCCTGAGGCAGCAAAGTATTTATCAACCACATTAGTCCCATCTACACAGATGAGGGATGGATCTACATCTACAAAGGAGAAGGGCAGCTAAGACCATTAGAGCTCCTTTCCCTCCAGGTGCCTCACCACATTCCCCATTAACCTCAGAAAATAAGCCTGCTATGGCAGGATGACATTATTGGAGCAGGAGAACAGCTAATGGTCCCCACTTAATTTCAGCACAAACTGATACTCCATCTAGATTAATTATAATGAAACACTGTTATTTTTACCCCAGCTGCATAAAAAAACTATTCTAAAGAAAAGAAAATGCAAGTGGTTGGCAACAGCTTCAAGATCGCATTTAGATGTTCATCGCTATTGGAACAAGGGCAGAGTGATCCAAGGAGTGGTTTCTGAACAGCCATCAGATGGGAAAGGGCATTGATGTATCCCACTTCTGTTCCCAGCAAAGGAACAGTGTCAAATTCTGACTTGATCAGAGAACCACCTCTTTTTGCAGATTGCTGTTTAACAGGAAATCACAGGCAAGCAGGCTTTTAACAGAACTCTATGATAACCTTCCGTAGCACAAAGCTTAGAAAAATTACACTGCAGAATGCTGAGTCTTGAACAGGAAACAGCACAGCAGCTGGGGGGACAACTTTTTAAATGACAGAAAACTATAGGCTGGACTGACATTCATTATCTTTAAAATTGTAGTTGGTTCTGCAGTTTAAAGCTCTCACACTTTGAGTTTTGTACTTGAAACAAAATTCTTTTACCCTGAAAAGTTAGGGAGAAGGGTTTAAGAGACATGGAAGCATATTTTCAGCTGATATAAGCTATTGTTGTTATTGTTGTTGCTTTGGTGGATGGTTTGTTTGGGGGTTTTTTCAGGGTGCTGCTCTATTGTGTGGTTTATTGATTTTGAGGGTTTGGTCGTTTTGGTTTGAGGTTTTTGTAACATACCTTTATTCCCAATCCCCCTTTTACCACATTTAGCTTCTAAAGTAGGAGAGCATATCATATGAAAATATAAAAATGACTGCTCAGGTCCTCAGCTGGAAAGAGAACAACTTTTGTAAGGAACCTATTGTGTATTGGAAGTTCAGAATCTGGGGGGGAGTCAAGAGTTTCAGCCTGACAGTGCCAATTACAGCTACAGCATGATGAACCAAGGAACAAATCCATTCTGCTCAGAGGATGGAGAGAAGGGAAAAGAAGAGACATGAACCCATGTATTTGGAAAAAGAAAGGGGCTTGAAATTATCTGCCAGACAGTGAACCACTTTTTCCATGGCAAAAGCATTAGGCTGAAGATGCAGTGAATGTACACGGTAAGCTCTGTCCTAATTGGAAGAGCACTGGTTATTTAACAAATGTATCCTTAGTCTAATGTTCTATTCAAGAAAGTATTAAACTATGGAGCTTTTTTCTTTTTGGATTGTAATTATACATAGCCCTACTCTATCTGTCTGTTTGATCAATTTTTACTCTTGACTCCTACAGCATCATCCTTCAAGTTTGCCCATTATCACGAAGTCTTCAAGGCTAATAAGGCTCTAAACCCCCAATGTAACGGGCAGACAGGAAAAAGAAATCCAGCTAACTCTAATTCCTTCCCTCCCTCATAAGCTCGCAGGTGTTCTATTTTCATAGCTAAAAATCAAAGTCATCAGCTCATTTCCTTTCCCTTAGTACAGTCCCTTTTAAGAAGCTACTTTCCATCATGTTTTACTCAGCACTCATAAATAATATAGATAATTGGAGTTGGTCATAACAAACAAGCAGAGAAAGTATACAGATATAGCACAAAGGAAACAATAAAAATTCTGATGTGCTACAAAAGCAGAAGGAATTCCTGGCAAGTAGAAGCAGCTGCATCCAGGTCATTTTTTTAGTTAATCTAAGGCAATCACAGAGCCAAAAATAATACAGGGACAGACTTTAGACACAGCTAAACAAGGGTGCTGGCAGCTTAGTTCCCTCTGCAGCAACACATTTCCTACATCCTCCCCATGTGCATTGTACAGCTATTTCTTTGCTAAAAATTTGCATTGGGAAGGAGGAATACTGGTCATAGCAAGATAGATTTAAAACTGCTGAAACTCCAAAACATATAAGCAGCATGCAATTAGGAGGATATTTTGCTGACTATAATAAGAAACTAAGAGTCTATCCAGCTCCCCAAGAGTTAACATTATGCACTCCTCATCAAAACCTCTTCCAAGAGGTTAAGCACACAATAGACTATCTAAAGCACAGCTAGAAAGGCTGCTTGAAATTCCACACATGTGCCTCAGCAATGTATTTCTATTAATGTCCAGTGTGTGTCAGCGTGAAGATAAGGTACCAACATCATGTCCAACCAGCCAGCTAGAGAATGGGACGCCGTGTAAAACATTGTCTGATGCTTAGAATCCCGGAGAACAGCAGCGTTTGCAATCTCACCCACTGCACACGTGCCTGATAACACCACCAACGAGGAGAGGAGGCAGGAGCAGACCGTCCTGCAGCTTTGGGAAAGTGAAAAGATGGAGACAGAAAGAGGGAAGCAAGCAAGAATTAGAATAAACATCGTCAGCAAATAGAAGCAGGTTTGAGGTTGCCCAGCTGTAATAGAAGGTATAAACAAACTGGAAAAAGCCTTGGAGAAATTTAATCTTTTTATCAGCTTGCTTTAACAGCTCTTTAAGGTGAGAAATAAAGAAATCATATCAGTGCTTATTTTGCTTACTCGGTTTAATCTAACAGTACAATCCAACAAAGCTTGGGACTTGTGGAAGACATTGTATTTGAGGAAACAGGACACACCCACTCTGTTCGACCTGGTTTTGGGGCTTCAGAAGCCCATGTGTTAAAACAGCTATTTTATTAATCCACCTGACAGCCTTTCTTATTAAGACCCAAGAAGCGCCCTGCACTGTTTCTCTGTCACGCTGCCACCCACTGCAGACGCCTCTGCCCATCTCAGGTAGTTTCTTTTCCACCTCTTGGCCATAAGCAAGGATCACATCAAGACATGGACATTAAAGTTCCAAGAAAATGTGGCAGAAGCACCAAAGCCAGTTTTCATGGTATTTAGAGAATATGACAGAAGTGATAACCAGGGGGAGGTCACCTACCTCACATCCTCATCAGCCGACAGTGCAAGAGCAATTGAAGTGTTTCATTGAGGGCAAACTTATTTCCTAGCTATTATATTGGCCTTTTAAATTCATAATCTTGCTCTCTTTCAAAAAAAAAAAAAAGGCAACTCCTTCTAGTCAGAAACATCAAGGGAATTTTCAGTGATCAAGGATCACTGATTCAAGATTCAAACACTGCCATTTTTTAGATAAAATACAATGACTGCTGTAAAGCTATCAGAAAATACTAAATTAAGTATATGTATTATTCCAAATACTCAAAACACAGACAAGCAAATTCATAATCCAAAAACACAATTTAACCAAGCTGGTAGGAACTAAATTCTTCCAAAACTCTCAAATCTTTATACCTATGACAATCTCATACCACAAACCATATCCCATTTGACTAGTACTGGCTCCTAGGAAAGGAAAGCCTCCTGAAACATCCTGGTGCATTACTAAATCTCTGTTGCTTATACCCCACAAGTTAGCTACAAATTAGAGTAGAATTCTACTATCCCACAATAGTTTGGCAGGAAAACTAAAAGATGCAGTACTAGCTTTGCTGAACCATTCACAGAAAAATATCAACATATTATTTCCTATTTCTTTATTAGTAGAATATTTTGTAACTATGGACAGAGGAAAAGGAAGGGTAACCTTATCTTTTACTTCTTAAACAATGAAAGAGCTTTACAGTAACCCTAAGTCAGAACAAAGGAATCTTGAACAAGTTTCTGTGAGGTATATAAACTTGGTAGACAAAAAAAAAAAAGCGTGAAATACAGGCACAGGAGAGTTGAAGGCACGACAGGGGAAGTAGGTAGCACCACAGACAACTTCAATTTGTTGCAGCTGTAGGATTTAAAAAGAGGCCAACCTTGTGATAAGGTCCCTTAGCCCAAGAGACTACAAAAATGAGAAGCTCAGACGATCATCAGCTGCTGAAATCTGCAAAAACTCTCCAAACACGAATTAACCTTCAGTCAGGAGATAAAAGACTAGCTGCAGAAACTGGAAGTTGTTAAAAAAATTCTATAAATGTCTGACAAATCATAGCAGCAGTAGCAGGAAAATATGCAGTACATACACAGCATCTTACCCGTAGTCAGATAACACCTTCACCTGCCCTCAAGAGAAGAGGAGGTTTTCGTTTGGATTGGCTGTGTTTTCACTTTCTGCCTTTATTGTAGTGCACATTCTTCAAAATTGCTTTAGTTAAATGTAGACCTCGCTGATGCTCCAGAGACCACAAGTTATTAGCTTGCTGGTGGTAGAAGACATGTAGATCCTCACCACGCCAAGCTTCAATTTAATGCAAACCTTTCCAAAGTCCACCATTTAATACTCCAAGATTATTTTCCATAGGGATCCCTTAAATGTTTAATGGTTTCATTAAAAAAAAGTAATTCTTTCTCTGCAGAAATATACACTTTCACAGTAGAGGGCAGCAGACAAAGAAGAACCCAATTGTGGGAAAAAAGAGGGATGTTCTGGCCCAAGACTAGATAATAACAGGCCACTAACAAGTCTCCACACAACACACTTGTTTCAGGAGAAAGTCTAGAAAAATATCTCAAGTTCACATGGCAAGAATGAGAGGAAAACAAAGAACAAGGACTGAAGCTATTTAAATCCCCCTGTCAATAGCTTGCAACATTTTATAAGCCTAAAAATACGTCTTTCCATTTGTACCAACATATTTAAAAGACAGCCTTATTCAATTAGTGAGAGCAATCAAAGACAACTTTCAGCCAAAGATCCTGCACCTCCTGCTAACCTACTCAGGACCCCACCTGGTTCTGTAAGCACTAAGGGCAGGTCTGGGTGTTGGACACAGCACATAAATGCTCTGCAAAGAGCCAAACTGCAGGGAACCATGCTCATCCAGAGGTGCTGCCCCCAAAACTGGTGGTACCCACACTGCAGGTAGGAATGAAGCTTCTAATAACTAAATGCACCATTCATTTTCTAAAAAACAAAAAATTAATCTGAGGGAAAAAAAGGTACATTTCCTTTGGCAAACACACATAGATACTTGTTGCTAATCACTGTAACATCAATGAAAATTGAACTTGGGAGAAAGCTGAATGGGCTTTTACCTCATTTTGCACTATTATTTAAAACAGGCCTCCACATGCTTTGCAATTTAAATCAACGTTTTCTGTCTCACCCATAAAAAACTTCGATCAAGAAATATTTACAGAAACTAAAGAGCCAGTAAACACCAAACCCCAAGATTTCCAAACCATAATGCAAAGCTCACAGAGACAATACCTTTCATTACTCAAATAAATACGGAGGAAAAAAGGGCAAGTTTTGACAATAGAGGTCTGACCTCAAAACCAGCACTGATGGCCCCACACTGGCAGTTTCAACAAACACCATTCTACTGCTGGACCACATATGGCCACTCCAGTGTGTCACAGTGATAGGAGATTATACACAACAAAACCCCAGGTAATCTAGAGATGCTTACCTGTGCCTAATCAGCCAGGATGAAGCTGATCCCCAGCTTATCACAAAGTAAATGAAAGCCTTAAACTAAATCATGTTCAGCACCATTTCTAAAACCATCTTCAATACCAGCTCAGCTGCATCTGCAGCTGATACTGATCAACAGTAGCCAATTCACAGCAAAAAACCCTCAAGATTGGCTTGAAAGAAATATTAAGGAAACTTTCCACAAATGGGCCAATTGGATCATTCCTCCACCCCTACAGAGTGAAAAAGAAAACACAACTCCACCTGATCAGTCCTCAACTAATTCCAAGATTACCAAAACAACCAATTGCAATCAGCTACTGGAGCAACCAGAAACAAACCCAAATCCTTATGTTTCCTCCATGCCTACATTCTGAGCCAGCACAGTCCAACAGTGCAATGCTGGAACCACCAGAAAGCAAAGGTTGGCAAAGCAAGCCAACGAGCAGGGCATGATCAGAAACATTGGGAATAGCAAGCTGTCCATCATGGACAGCTGGAGAAAGTTTCCCAGGAATTTAGGAATTCTGGGCCCAGTCTGTTTCCACGCAGCACCCAGTGCCAGTCAGTCTGGTCTCGTGGTGCAAAGTTTGTCCTACTGTCACCCCATTTCTGAATTCATTCTTTCAAAGTGAGAAGGAAGACGATGACTTTTGGTCAATAACTCTGACAAAGCCATTATCCTAGGGGTATTAAATGGGGAGATAAGAACTTCAGGGCTTTGCACAAATCATATTAGTTCAATTCTCAAATCCGGGTAATGCTTCTTTTCAAAGTATTAATTTCATTTATTCTATTTGCTCTCCCTCTGTCCTGATAACACGAGTGCACATGGCCCCTAAATGAGATCCTCCTATTTTATAAGTTATAATCCTCCCTTTCTAGAGTAGTAATGAGATGTCTTCGCTTAATCACGTTTATTTCCCCCCCCAGCTTCTGCTTTTATCCATTCCCATTCCACATTGATTTGTCTCAAAGGTTTCAGTGAAAACCATCAAGCAGGGAGCCACTGGCTCCAAGAGGCTCCTGGTGCATATGCTGCACAGCCTTCAGAGATTACAAAAGCAGAAAGGAGGAAAAAGAGCAGCTTTGCTTGCAATGTTTCCTTTGTTGGTAAGAAGGAATAAAAAAAAATAGAACCCAAAAGAACTGTGAAGAGAAGACATTTTGATTAATTGGAATGGAAAAAGGGAAGACTTCTGGTATAGGGGAACTATTCACAACATAGTGAAGCAGTTAACTTGACTCTGACAACTTTGCAAGCTCCTCATGTTAGAAGTAGAAAAGGATTTAAAGATAGCTGTATTAATTCTTGGGTATTTCACATGAGACTCAAGGCATGCCACCAGCATTAGTTGAACACCCCGGGCCCTGCTCTGAAGTACTGTACATATAATCCTTGTTCTGCTGTAAGTACCCACAGCATTAAATTATCCAAAGAGTCCAGTCAGCACCATGATCCTGCCGTGCTGTACAAATAAACAAAACATTTTGCCTCTAATACAAATTGGGGAGAGTTCCTCTGCAGCAGCTTAGCAGACTATTTCCATTTAAGCCATCTCACAGGGTTAATCAAAAAGCCATATTCAGTCAAAGAGGAAAGTGAATGCTGCACTTGTTACTTAAAGAGCTGTTTTGCTTCTTAAACTAAATATTTAAGGAGTTTTACTCAAAACCTAAGGTATCTAGAAGGTAAGTACCTTGTTCAAAGTCATTAAAAGAAACAAAGATCAAGACAAAAATGTAGAACAACAACCAGGTACTTAACCCTAAATCCTTCTAGAAACCAGTACACCACTTCAAGGAGAAAAAACAACCAAAACCACACAAACCACAATGAAATAGCAATAAGTTTTAATCTGCACCCTGCCCCATAAACAATAAAGTAACTGGCCCCAGAAGCTGTCAGCAAGTTCCCCATCAAAGGTTAATTCTAGTCCACGCTCTCTTCAGCAATGTGCATTATATAAAAAGACTGAAGTGCTTCATAGCAATATTGTTAATAATAAAATTCAGCAAGTGAAAACCATAAAGAACAGATTAAATGACAAGCAGTGTTCAGCACAATCAAAATGAAATAATTTCAAAATACAGCTATCATACTTGGATTTACAGTCTAGAAGTGGTAACGTTAAAAGAAAATGTTCCAGTATTGCTGGAGACAACAGTACAAGAGAGGGCTGCTAATCACTAAAGTACTGATATGCTAAACACACATGGCAGCTCAAGACCTTACTTGAAACATAAAAACCCCAAACAAACAAAAAACCCCAAACAAACAAAAAACCCCAAACAAACAAAAAACCCCAAACAAACAAAAAACCCCAAACAAACAAAAAACCCCAAACAAACAAAAAACCCCAAACAAACAAAAAACCCCAAACAAACAAAAAACCCCAAACAAACAAAAAACCCCAAACAAACAAAAAACCCCAAACAAACAAAAAACCCCAAACAAACAAAAAACCCCAAACTTTTTAATTATACACAGCACAATTCTCAATTTTTACTAAATTAAGTGCTGCTAGAAGTAAATTATTCCTTATTTCTTTCACAGGAGTTGCCTCATTTTTCTCTGGCTTCCACAGTAGGTCACAACAACAATAAAAACAACCCTGGAAATTTTTCCCTTATAAATGTAAGCAGATAATTTCCAGTGCCATCTGCACCTGGACTACCACTAGGTACCTTGAGTTCCAATACCATTTTCTTCCTAAAAGAGAAGACTGACACAGAAGAGATGACAAGCAGCTCACATCCGGTATTTGCCCCATATGCTGGAGCTAAAAAACAAGACAAAGAAACACTCCAGCCCTATTCCTAATAAAGGAAGATAACAATACTGGAAGGACAGATATGATTTGAGTAAAATTGAGTCCATACAATAAGGTAAGCATGCCCAAAAGGAAACCATAGATGAGATAAAGCAAGTCTGATAGGGATCTCAATAATTTAAAGGTCTGGCCAAAATAGTTCCTGTTTAGAAGCTGACAGACAACAGCTTTGACCCCATCTTTGCAAGGACAGACCAGACAACTCCATTTTTTAAGGATCTTAGATTTATGACTGATCAAGAGATAGTTAAATAGCAATGAAATTTAACAGTTTCTCACTCTTGCACCATGTTCTGGGCTAACACACTGTGGTAACTATCACAAGGGGAGCCTGATCAGATTTTTGCAGAGCATCAAGTATGCAATATCTGGGTATGCAGCACTGCAGAATTAAAAGCTAATTCAGATAATAGAACAGCTTTTGTATGTAAGCAGTCAGGTCCCAACTCACTTTAGAGGTGCCAACCTTACACTTCACAAATATTGCTTGACTCTGTTAGTCACACTTCTCCAGGATTACTCTACACCTCACTGCAGGAGGGCAGGGCTCTACTTTGAGCCTGGCCACATCTTCAGATTGGACAATAAATCCACCAGCTTCTTCCTCTTGCTCTTAGAGAAGTCAGTTAATTACATTCATAAAGAGAATATTCTCTTTCTAATGGTCTGCTGACCCAGATGTCCTATGAAGAGGAACAGCAGTCACCTGCCTCAGACATCACTATTCCAAAGCTCAGCAATGATGCAACATCCCATGGTCAGGATACAACCTGGACACAAGGTCAGGATATAAGAGGAAGTTTCCTACCATACTGCTATTCACAAGTTTTGTCAGCAGCGCAATACAGCTACACACCTGCTCTGTTCTCATGCTCTCCATAAGCAGCTTCTGTCAGATGGGCTATAGCTAGAAAGATCTTTTCTTTGAACTACTGTGACCATTTTTATATAAATTTTATTTATTCAGTCCACAAACTACCCTTACATTATAGCCTCAAAATGCTTCACAGGCAAGCCACGTGCCTGAGTATTGAATGCCTATTAGCATTCAATATATAGAAAAAACATGCTCATGAAGGATTCTTCATTTAAATGAAGCACAGATTGATTAAGCTACAGATCAGCAGCATGGAAGAACAATAACAAAGACCATCACCACTCCACTCTGTCCTCTCCCTAAACCATCCTTTCAGTATGTACCAGGCAAGGTGAATTACTCTTAGTCTAGTTCTCAACATCACAGTTTAAACGAATAGGCACTTCGACCTCACACCCCAGCTCCTCATACCACTGCAGGGCAGGAAAAACAGGCAGTTCCACTAAGACTCTGCACTGTTTACAGACAGGACACCATTGCCATAGTAATGCCAGCACTTAAAAGAAAACGATGTGAAATAGTATTATGTGAATAGTAAGCACATATGACAATCGAAATGTACTTTGCTGTACTTCTGCCTCCAGCACTGCTATAACAACAAGCCAGTGGGTCATCTCAGCAACACCAAGGGGCCTAAGTAATAGTAAAGTCTCCAGCAAGAAGTCTCCAAAAGTAAGTCTGCCTGCTGGGCAAGAACAAATTGGTTTGGCAGTAAGTGGTGTGCACAAGAAGTGTTTATGCTTCCTGGTCCCCCCCAACAGAAAAAAAAAAAAAGAAATCAATCTTAGACCTTCTTCAAAATGTTATAATACTTGACAGTTTTATAACAGTTCTTTTGTTACCAACCTCATAAAAGACTCACGCAAAAGAAGATATTATTACTTTTTATTAATTTGTGCATATGCTCAATTATACTCTAGAAAAAACAGAGCAGTCTCAGGATACATCAGGTCAGCAGAATGTCATCCTGTAGATATTGAAACATTAATTTCACACACTTGAGAGTTCAAAAGAGTTCTCCCTAGCTAGACCACGAGGCCATACATACCCACCACACTCCCTGCCTTGGGTCAAGCTGTCCCCAGCACAGCCATTGCTTGTGCCTTCCCCTGCAAGTCTGGCCTTAGCAGCACTATGTGACACGCTGCAAGTGCAGCTTGCAGCTACACTGTGAGCCAAACATTAAGTGATAAGTGGGGGTGAGGAGTGTTTCAGCCTAAATCAAAGTTTCTACACTCATCACACAAGTGACATTAAATGAATCCCCCCAAGCAGAGGTATTTTTGCCTGTCCTGCACAGAAACATGGGGGG
>VYXB01008425.1:1929235-1957197 GCA_013397135.1 Pachyramphus minor
TTACTCACCAGCTGGGCTGTTCTCTGCTTCTCCTGATTAATGCTGTTCCTTTCCCTGGCCTCACTGGCTGCTTCCTTTTCCCTTTTGGCCAGACGGAGCAACTCCTCTTGGACTAGAGCCTGTTCTTGCTCATACCTGTGTGAGCACCAAAGGCAGAGAGAAGGTGATCACAGGACTTCTAGGAACAAGGTTATGGCTTAACATGGACTGCCCCTCCCAGAGCCAAAACACAAATCCATAATTTATTTGGCACAAAGTCTCACAATCTTTCTATTATCAGCAGGAATTCAAGAGCCCGACAAACTTTAAACATGACTTGCAACTCCAGTGATGTACAACTCTGGCACCAACAGTAGACATAGCACCATGAGAACTTATCCTTTAGTTATATAGAGATCTACTAAGTACTTAATTATGACAAATACATATTGCTTTGGAAAAGATCAAGGGGCATACAACAATGGACATTTCCTCTCACCCTGTCACTTGCTACCTGGGAGAACGGAATGAACCCCACCAGGCTACAATCTCCTTTCAGGTAGGTAGAGAGCAATAAGGTTCCCCCAACCCTCCTTTTCTCCAGGCTGAGCCCCCACAGCTCCCTCAGCTTGTCCTCATCAGATTCATGCTCGAGCCCCTTCTCCAGCTCTGTTGCCTTTCACAGGACATATTTCAGTACCTCAACGTGTGTCTTGTCATGTGGGGCCCAAAACTGAATCCACAATTGAAGGTGTGGCCTCACTAATGCTGAGTGCAGGGGGACAATCACTGCCCTGGTCCTGCTGGTCACACTATTTCTGCTACAAGCCAGGATGCCATTGGCCTTCTTGGCCCCTGGGCACCCACTGGCTCATGTTCTGCTGCTGTCAAACATATGCTCATCATGCTCAGACTGAATAAAACACATACATATACACATAGATATTCCAAAAGGAGCTGAACTATTGTCTTTTTTAAGAACTTCACCTCACCTCCTGTACAGTTCCTGCTCTGCAGCAGAGTCACTTGGCATTGGTGGATGGATTCCTAGAAAGAAGACCAGAAACCTGTGACAACTACAGTACAAAACAATGTTTCATCACATCATAAATTATTTTAGGAGAATTTCATATTGTTCATCAAGAGAAAAAAAAGTCAAGAAAAATTAAGTTTGATGAATATGAGTTTGAATTTATGAAACAGAGATACCAACAGCATCATCTTCAATGAGGCACACTGAACAAGATGTGCTACAGGAACTTTTAGGTAAGGGTGTTAATTCCTCAAACCCTGACATATACTGAAACACAACCATGGTTTTAGTCCTACTTTCCATTTCCTTCCTCTAGTTCCATTAAGTCTTCCCCTTGACCTCCTGCTTTCCTTGTAATTACAAGGGATCCCACAAGTGGAGATGAAATTGTCTGATGGAGTTCAGGCCATCCATAAGGCTAATCTACATTCAGGAAAGATATAGGCTAACAGCAAACAAATCCCTAAAAGCAAAGGCCAGGTTCTCTAACTTCACATTACTCTGGATGCCTTAAACAAATCCACCCTGCTAATATATATCAATAAAGTGTATTTGAGAACCAATAGGAATCAAATAGTTTTCTGACCTGTAAAGAAAGACAAATTCAGAATCCAAGTTCTCATCATCCACTTAGCCAGTTGTACTTAGACAGTCTACCCTTCCCTACACGCTTCTTTCCAAAGGAAAAAAAGCAGCATTTCCCCCACCCATCCACAATACACTCCTGGTGCATGCCATGCATACAAAGAAGACAAGGCAGCTTACCAGGAATGAAAGATAAACTTCTACCTTGCTTATTGCATGTTCATCTGAAATCCTAGAAGAGTTTACAAAGTGATACAGGCCAATCAAAGAGCTCCTCTCATAATGAGACAGTACTGAGAAATACAGGCATACTCTGTAACATGCAGTGGTAGCACCACTGAGAGGTGTGTCCAGTCAACAGATCCAGCAGTACCTGTAGATTTGGATTTCCCTTCATCTTCAGCCAGTGAAGATGGAGCTGTGCCATTGGATGCATGTGGAGATCTCTGGCTGTCCCTTTTACTTCGAGAAGATTCTTTCATTCGGTTCACTACATCTTCAGTGAGCTGAAACATGTGTAGGTGGGTAAGATGTTAACCAGGTCAGCTGTGGGTGTACATTTCACTGTGAACACTCCCTCTGTGTTAGTTTCTAGGCTACTACAAAAGTACTGCATTTTTAAAGAACATACCCTATCACCAAGTGATAAAACCTTCAATCTACTGCCTGACCCTAAAGACTTCACCAGACAATGACAATCTTCCACAAATACTATCGAAGGCGGAAAGAACCACTAAACAAGACAACCCTTTGCACGGGAACAAATTTACCAAAAGTGGAAGGAAAGGAACTAAACAGGTTCTAAGTCCATCTAACCATCTTTCTTCCACTTCCCCCATGCTTGCTAACCCAGTTCAGCATGGTAGAAGAACTGCAAACCATATGGTATAGAACAGCTGCACAGCCCTCCCACTCACATAAGACTGCAAACATTTTTGCAATCTCAGCTTCATTCTCACTCACTGACTTGGGTTCAAACCCATAAAAAACAAAAAAAGTTCACTTGGAAGTTTTCTGGCAATTCAAAAGGCTTCTCACAGCACTTCCTTCTCCCAAGTGTAAAGGTTCTGGCTCCAGAACAAAATTAAATGGGGCTGCTTCCCCCACCAGGCTGGTCACAGACATATTTTCAGCTATGCTACTGCTGTCCACCTTAACAGCATTTTTAACATCTTCATTCTACATTGTTATCATGCCTGATTTTAAATCCCAGTCTATATCCTAGAAAGAAAAATCAGGCAAAGACAATTTTACCTCCATCAAACACTTTAACAAGGAGATAGGTACACTCTTAGCTAACTTTAGTCAACTAATTAGTCAAAATGGGATAAAATATAAGTAACCACAGCAAAACACACTCTGCAAGCTCATTTCAGGTAGACCTTAGGGTAAAAACACATAAAGGCATCAAGAAAAAACAGCAGTGAAAATTATGATAGTATTATTAAAAAAACACTCAACCAACCAAAGAGTCTTAATGGGAAAGGAAAGATTCCTTAATGAAATCACCACCACTCTCCCAGGTTTGTTTCCACAACTCATACATGTCAATTTCCCATCAAAGTTCAAGAAGCAGCTTCCCACTGTCCCTCCCAGAAACACCTCGCTATTCCCACAGTCTCCTATCTTCCTGCCTGTTCAGCCAGCGGTGCTTTGCCAAGACTCTTGGTACCATTACAAGGGCATCCTCTCGGGTGCCCTCACAGCCGGGCAGCATCTTTAGCATCAAACTGCTTGCAAAGTACGAGGCAGGGGCAAAACGGGGTCATTCATCTGCGAGGAGGGAAAGACGGCTGCGAGCAGAGTTGGGAAGGGGAGGGGAAGGGCGGGGGTGTCCCCGCTCAACAACAGCCATGCCCAGGCCCCCAACCCTCTTTTCCACCACTCTCCAGTCGGCTCATCACCTCTCCAACCCCCTACTAATCCAGCCTTCCAGGTTTTCCTCCCGTCCTCCTTGCCAGTTTCCCCCACTGGCCCCTCCCAGCCCTGCACCTCCTCCCCCGACTCCGCAGCGAGACCCTCCCCATCCCAGCTCCGTGCCCTCCATCACCCGGCCCGGGTCGCCTTACCCTGATGCCCTGCAGTACCCGGACTTGGTCCCGCTCGTCCAGCCCGAAGGTGACCCTCCTGCCGCCGTGGCTGCTCTCGCTGCCGCCCATCCCGCCCGGGGTCTCCTCTACCCGCCGCGCCCCCGATCGCACCGGCTGCCAGGAGCGCCTCTGCCCCGGTGGCGCGTGCCAACATCCCCGCGTCCCATTGGCTGCGGCCGGCGGGGCGGCCAATGGCGCGGCGCGGTGCTGGCGGCCGCGCGCGGTGCACGCTGGGAACTGTAGTCCGTGCTACGGGCGGCCCGTCCGCCGCAGAGGGAAGCGCAGGGAACCAGCGCGCTCCTGGGATCCCGGGCATCACAGATCCCATCCCGCTGTGCCCGCCCTCTGCACCGCCCTTGGAGTGAACACGGCATCAAGCCGCCCCGTAAAGCTTCCACTGCCACACGGCCAACTCGGGTTTCTTTACTGGGTCCAAATTAGGGGAGGATGGGAACCAGACCACGTGTAGCTGCAGGGAAGATAACCCAGGAAGGCATGAAGCTTATCTCCTAGCTCTGTGACTGAGGCACCACGCACATGTCATCCGTCAGGGAGGGTTCAGGGGCTGATGAGCCCCCGTGGATGTCCAAGGCAATTCCCCCTCGGCAGCACTGGGACAAAGCATCCCCCAAGGCAGCCAGGGGAGGGTATCCTCCCTCACCGCACCGGGATTCCCTCATCCACTTCCCTACAAGCCGTTTCTCTCCAAAGCCCTCCAGGGAGCTCACCACCACCACCCCATCTTACCTCACATTTCTCTGGTGAAAAACCAAAATTACAGTCTAGAACCTCTTGCCAGTTACAGAGGCTGCTCTGGGAGGAGGATTCACCTCTGCTCCTTTCAGCCACCCTGTTCCAGCAAGATCTACTGACTGTGCAGTTACCTGCTGTGACAGGCACATGTTTGGGTCCTGCAAAGGCTGGGCCATTGCCAATAGTCCCTGTGGCCGGGCATGGCCAATCCCCAGCCTAAACCAAAGAAATGAGGAGATAATGTAACACGCAAGCAGCTGGAACAAGAAATAACAGCTTCGGAGCACCTTTTCCAGACAAGCTTTCTGCATTCCCAGAAATGCAGACCAGTCAACAAAGCCTTGCTATCAACACACTACTTATCTACTCAGCACACTACTTATCTAGTTGCTAGTAGTGCATGGCAGCAGTTTTAGCTGTTTAATGTTTATTCTTCACTGCAGTTGATGTGGCAGCCAGTTTTGCCTCAGCACAAGACTCTGGCCAGCGTTAAGGGAGTAGTTGGTACTCTCTGCCCCCCAAGATATCCAGGCCTCTTCTCGAGCACATTCCTGGAAGCAGTTTTTATTATTTGTGCAGTACCTTGTGTGCTGGGGACTTGGCCCATTGCTTGAGTTGTCGACTCAAGGGCACTGTGTCAGCTGTTTGCACCACTTCCTTAGGACATACAGCCAGTCAAGAGCAAAGGTCTGGCTGAAGCTCCCTCCCAGAACCCACTCACCTGCCTCCTGTTCATTTCTTGTCTGGCACCTGCTCACTCCACTTGATGGCACAGAGCTTTTGTACTGGGAAAGCAGTCATTCCTTATTCACCTCCTCTGTCCTCTCAGGGTTTCACAGACCTGCACCACTGTTCTTCCAGGCTTGGTGAGTTTTTAACCATATAATTACTCATCCAGAAGTCTTTCCATGACTTGTCACCTTCCTTAGGCCCTTTTCAGGTGTAACTCCCGCCAGGTGGCAGGCATCATCTGCAAAGATCCAGGAGGGAAAGTAGGCAAAGGCAAACAAAACTGCACATCACACCTGCAGCCATGCTTTCCTGCAATCTCCAAGAGCCCAAGGATGCCCAGCAGGGCCCATGAGCTGTGGCACACTGATATGGAAGCAGCCATCATAATGGTGGAGCTGTACTGTAACAAACACCTTTCCACCTGCACAAGAGTAGAAAATCCCATCCAAGTAAACTCCAGCAGTAGCAGCTTCTAAGGCAACTCTCCCACAGCTTTCTCCAGGGAGCCTGGAAGGAGCTCCAAAAGGTCTTATTGCACAAGGGCAATCCCAAGGCAGAGATGAAGCTCACCTGGCCATTAAAGACAACCTGAGGGGTACTGACCCCAGCTGCACACTGAGCTGTTACTCAGCTGCCGTGAAACCACAGAATCACATTCTCCCAGCAGCCAGACAGGGTTTATTTCAAAGCCCAGAATAAGAAATAAGCAAGAGTCATTTCCAACTTCCACATAAGGCTTTAGCCAAGCAACAGAGCAAAATATCCTATAGCAAAGGCCCCAGTGCTAGACATGCCTAGGAACAGCAAGATCTAATTACTGAGGAGTCAAAGGTTTCACTGACAGTTACTTAAATCTGGAGACCATTCTGCAGTCATCAGCTGGCCTAGTAATAGCCTTCCAGGAAGGAAAAAAGAAATCCATCTCTGACAAAAGGACATCATGTTACTTCATTATTATCTGCAATATTTGTTCAGGATTTTTTTTTTCATCTGCAAGTTGTTTTCTCCATACTATGTCTCATTTCAGAAATAAAGTATGACCAGTTATGCCAAACTTAATTTTATTTTACAAACAAAAATATACATTTATTCTGTATTTTCTCTCTCTTTACCATCCCACACACACATAACACACTTCTGCTCAAGAACTTTGAAAACGGCCCAAAGCATTATATATACATATATATACAACAGGGGGAAGGTCAGTCCATGACCTAGTACAGAAACTCCTCAGCAGCAGAACATGGGACACTCTAGAAATACTGAAGTCCTGCCAGCAAAGGACAGGATGGATGTGTAGACCACCAGCACAGGTGATCCTTCAGCACTGAATTCAGCTGGTAAAAAGACAAATTCATAACCTGCTCTTCACATCATCAAGGAAGGCAAGTAAATCCTCTCAGACAGGATGCTGAAAGTCAGCAAAAACTCCTTGGGATGAAAAAGCCATTGCTCCTTTGTTTCCCAACTGCTTTGAGACCTTCATATCTCTTAGCTCTGTCCAAGGCCCACCAACTCCATGGAAGCTTCACATGTTTCCCCACTCTAAGGAACAACAGCTTGGGATCAGTGTTGTAAAGCAGTAGTAGGAGCAGCAACAGGACAATACAGGCACCACTTCCAAGTCATCCATCCCTTCCAGAGCAAGCAGTCCAGCATGGCTCAGGCCGACTGACAGCAGTGACAGAGGAGCTTGGAACACTTCTCTAACATGCCAAGGGCTGACTTGGCCAGTTGTTTGTCCAGCCCTTACACAGTCATTGCATGGAAGGGAAACATGAAAGGCAGTGACCTACAGGAGACAACTCCACTCTCACACACAGACAAATGGAAGCCTTTTTTCCTCAAAAGTAAAATAACACAAAAAGGTGGGGGGGAAGCATTGTTTGTTTTCAAGGTGCTAGTGCTACTTAGAGGCCTGTAGGGCAAAGTCCACAGGCAGACAGAGGCTGCATTGCTCATTAACAAAATAAGCAAAAGGCCTGCATAGTTTTAGCAACCAATATGAACTTCTTGTTCTTACCCATGTTTTCTTTCCCTATGGTGGGAACACCTGGTAGCAAATGCTTTCCCCTACCTGCTGATGATCCAAACTAACACCTCTACACTGCACCCTACCTGACAATTTCCCAGCAACTCTTACCTCTTAATATTCTTCAGGAACAGTAGTAAGTTGGGGAAAGAGATTCACACAGTCGCCACCATTTCAAATTCCCTCTTTCTACCACCTCTAGAGAAAAGGTGCTATTGCTTACAGCAGATCTCCACCTACCTAGAGGACTCCAGTAGGAAAGCACCCCCAAAGCTAGAAGAATCCACACCTTCATCCTTGGAGAGCACAGCATGTCCCAGAAGCCAGACTGATGCAGCTTTCAGATGAACAGTCCCTGGATTGGAACACACCATGTCTTGAAACCGCATGTCAGGCAGCTCACATGATAGACCCTTTTCCAGCATGTAAGAGGTTAATAAGAAGTTCAAAATAGTCTTTAAATTAACCACTCTCCACACGCACGTAAGTATTTTCAACATATTGAGCCATAAGGTTTTCTCAGACCAGCAAAAATCTGGGGATCTGAACTGCAACATCAGAGGGCACTGCCAGAGAAACACATCCATCTCCCACTTGTCTCCCACCATAGCACACCAGCCAGCTCAATTTTAGCACACCTAAGGTATTTGAGAGTTTCTAGTCACTTAATACTGACAGCTCAGACTCATCATGGGCTTCTGCTCTGCTTCAAGCACCTGAACATCTCTGGAGCCTTCATCTGCAGAGTCAGCTTCCTCCTTCCCAGCACTCTCCAAGCCCTAGCCAGAGCCATGAAGCAGAGTACAAATGGAAAATGCACTTACTTCACAGGTTTTATTCTTGAAACTCAGCCCTGACTCAGTGTTGTTACTTAGATTTTCCTGTGAGCTCAAATACACAGCACTACAGCCTCCACAGACTGTTTCACAGCTCCTTCAGCTCAGCTAGACAGCAGTACTGTCTGTCCTTCTGTGTCCCTGCTGTTCAGTCACTTCACATCCATGCTGTGAGCTACCAGCCTCCCCCAAATGCTCCCCGGGCACAGAGAACAGTTCATTCTTCTTCATACCTCTTTTTCTCCACACACTCAGAACACTCCTTTTAACCACTAGCAACTCCAATTCACAATTTTCACCAGTGTTAGCTGCAACCAGGGCTGAGCCCCAGTGACCAGCTTCCCTCTTCAGACACTGCTGCTATCACCACCTATGCTGTAGCACTCTGGCAGGACACAGCAGCCATGCTGCTTGAAAAAGCCCAAGACGACCATCTTTGGTTTCAACCACCAAACTCTTTCTATATATGTACAATACAACAGTCAAATCAGCACCCTCATCCCTAAACAACACTCCCCTTATTGGCAGACAAGTGCTTTCAGTCACTGAAAAGGAAGAGGTGCCAGCCAGGGCTGTCTCCTGGATCATATTCACATCTGGAACACAGAGGATCAAGGAAGTTCAGTGTTTATAGGATTACGAACAAAACTCTTCTCAGGCAGCAAGAGAAAGTGTTCTTTCCAAGAGGGTTTGGGCTGCCAACATAGTTCCACAATAGTTTTTGGAAATCCTAAAGAAAAGAAAACCGTGGCAGATAGCCAAGGACAGATTTCCATTGGACATCCTAACAGCTGTGGTATCAGGGAGTTTGGAAGGAAAGGAACAAGACAATCATGTGAAGCAGGTGCCCTGCCTCAGGCATTGATGGCTTTCCAGCGGTCACTGTCTATGCTGTTGATGCTGCCCACGTGGTATGGCATGGAGGCCACGTCATCCAGGTAGGCTGTGGTGTCAATCTGGGTGCTCGAGTAGAACCCAGAATCCATTCCTTCCTTCTTGGCAACAGCATAAGGGTGGGGTAGGTGTACATCCACATCCTCAGGTTCATCCACCTGACATTTGTAGGAGAAAAGGATCTTCGGTTCAGACCTGGAGTGATTAAAAATTTTAAATGCATGTTTAAGCAGTGTGGTATCACAGCCACCTATCCTTAATTGAAACTCAGCACCATTAAGAAATTGTGTATTCAGACCCTAAACACTCTTCTCGTGAACTTTCAGTCTAGAAATTTACAGCAGAGCAACTGCCATAAAGTACTACTAAACAAAGCTTTGAATGAGAACTTAAGAGAAATAAAAATGGCAGAATCCTGACTCCACTGTGGGAAAAGTATTCTCATCTTTGGGAGTTTTGAATTACTGAGAGCAACAGCATCCAAACAGTACTGGACTCGACAGCAGCCTGGCTACTGACACCAAAAAGAGTCAGAACAGGAGTCCACCCTAAGTTCCATCTGTGTACATCAGGAAAACCAAAATACAACTAACTTGTGGATAAGCAGTTTCCACCTCTAACTCCAGGCAGTGTTCCCTTATAATTTCAAAAGGAAGCAGAGGTTCATTTTTAGATTTTAAAAGTACTTTATGTTCTTAGCCATTTTTAAAGCCTGCTGTTCTGTGCTTATGGACAACAAAAGCCTGCACTAAACCACTCGGGTTTTCCAAACAAGGTGCATTTCCTGTCAGTGGCCACACGGCGGCAACCCCGGCCCAGGAATCGCCCTTCTCAGGGCATTTCATTGGTGATTCTCGAGCCCATCAGAGACCCCGCAGCCAGAGTTACCTAAACCCTCAGATCCTTTCTACAAAACTATCCCAAAACCCAGCCCGAAGACCATTTAACCGTCCAGGACTTCAGCCATCACTAACCACTTAGCTACCAACTTCAGTAGAAAAACTTTGTACTACAGGGGATGCCAAGGCTGAAGAAGTGGCCCTCAGAAATCTGCAGAGGCAGAAATTAAAACTGCTTCTCTAACTGGCATTCTAGATGCTGTCTTTATTGTACAGATGGGGAAAACTTGTGTGCAAAACAATGAAATGACAGTATATACCCTCTAAATTCCTGTTCCTGGCTACTTACCCAAAGAAGCCTTTCAGGAACGCCACATAAATGAGAGGTGCAAAAAAGCTGAAGTAAAGGAACGTGGTAGCGTCCACACAGCTGTCAACAGCAAATGGGAACGTGAAGGGAGTTAGCATTCAAGCATAACACAGCTGGTTAACACCAGCCACATCCCCCTAGAATGATCCAATTTCCCTCCAGTGTCCACAGGACAAGAAAAGTCTTGTGCTAAACAAATTTAAACTGATGCAAAGTACCAGATATTGTCATCAGAATCTGTCACTGCTCCTAAACACTCAGAGGGAACCATGACAAAACCCCAGTTCTGACCAAGAGCAGTGTCAGTGCTCCCAGATTTGACTTGCAGACATGACACTGATCCCTGCAGAACAACACCCCAGGTATGAATAAAGGTGTCTCCATATTTCTAGCAAACAGACTGTTTCCTCCCTTATTACCTATTAAATGTGAGCCAATAGTCAGACATCAGTGGAAATAAGCTATTACTCTCACTCACCACCTCAAGACCATTGCAGCACATGCAGCTCCACAACCTCTCCACTCTGAGTTTCCTGACCACTTAAGGTGTTTTGGTACAAAACAGAACCAACAGGTTTATTCCTTCTTAGGAACACAGCACAGCTTTGTTTTCTTGGGAGAGGCAGTGCTGAAGGACACTCAAAAGCAACACAAGATACAGGGCTGCAGACCTCCTTCCCCAGCATACATACCAAAGTCCTTCTATGATATCCACACAGAGGAGAGCACTGCCCAGGCCCTGCACCAGGTTCAGCAGTGCCAGGATGGCAGCATAAATATAAAAACTCTTCCGGGCTGTGGGAAAGACATGGACACGGATGAAGCTCAACCTCAAACACCAAACCAATGCAAATCTGTTTGATGGAGATGCCAAACCCAACACAAGCATCTCACCACCTTGTCTCTTTAAGAACTCCTGAAGAATTAAGACAATTTCCCTGTCCCGTGCTGGCAGGATTGATGGTGGTATAATGGACTAAACCATACCCTCCTGCATGTGTATACACCCATAAAATGGGTTTTGGAAACATATGGTTATGGCAACACATGCAAAGATTTAATTGGCAAGCATCTGGAACCAGTGTCAGTCACATAACTGAATGCAAGAAACACAAACAAAAAATCCCAGCTGAAGTAGAAATTGTGCCCTTCAAACATACAGCACTAATAAAATTGCTCAGGAGACCCCAACAGGGGCAGCAAGGAATGCTGGACACTAGGTAGATCAGTGACATGAGACATGTGACATTCATATCCCCTCCCTCAGGGTACCCACACATAGATGCCAAGACTAGGCAGAGAGAGAAGAGCTCAATGCAAACACCTTACTAACAGCTCTATTCAAGAGCTGCAGATATTCTGTAACCATAAAAAGGCATCATAATAATGTAAAAGCCCAGATAAAGATTATTGTGTAGCTCCCATTTAGGCTTTCCTTCCCAGGGGATGACCAGCATGCACACTTTAACATCATGCATGCATTTCAAAGGAAGCTGTTATTAAGAAGTCCTTTCTTAGGTCTCTCAGAAGATTATATATTTACATTACACCTGTATCATTAACTGAGCAGTAGGTCTTGTTTTCTTAATGTAATTGTTTAGCTACTGAAGTAGCAGTGTAATTGCTCTTCCTCTGTTCTCCAAAAGGCACAACATACTATTTTTTCCAGGGGTAAGTTATCACTTCCTTTGCTATGCTATCAGTACCTTGAGACAATGGAATGCATCTGCAGCACAAACACATATAGGAACCTCTTACTTCCACCTATCCTTTTTCCTGGTGCTATCTCCATGTGTACTATGGAAAACACTACAGTTACTTACAGGGCAAAGAAATCCGGTCCTTCATGGGAGTTTTTGGAAGAATCACCACCAAGGAATAGACCTGTTGAGACAAAGACCTAACAGTTCCAAGGCTGTTTGGCAACTGAACTCAATTTTCTTTGCAGGGATGGTGTATGGTATCACACATTCCCAAGATATCTCGGGATGTCTCCAGCACAAACCCCCTGATATTTTTAACCTCATGCAGGTGTGAATGCCCCACAATTCACCCCCATCAGCACAAAACTGCTGGTCACTGAGAAACAAGTGAGGGAAGAACATTTAAGCTGTAATTTAGCTGTCCCATCTTATACCACTGTCACTGCACCTTTATTGCCTCAGCTCTCCTGTGACATGAGAAGCATCAATGCTGCGCTGTATGAGGCAGGAGGGGGAGTAGGGCATTACTGTACACAAATCACCCTCCTTGCTCCATTTAGAAAATACAAAGCAGCTGTCACAGTGCATAACACATTCCCAGTACCAAAAAGAAGAAACAGGAGCTGGCAAGCCAAAAGTGTCTCCCTCCGTGGCCGTAGATGTTGAAGTCTTCTGCTGAGAGGTGGGCATCAGGGTACAGGATTTCCAGGGTGCCCTAAGAGAGAAGTGGCACCAAATGATTCTGTTACAGTATCTTCACATGAAATGCATGTCTGCACAAGGGACACTGTGTTTAAAGAAGTTCAGACAACAGCTGGCCTGCCCCCCAAGTCCCAACCATTGCCCAGCTTAGACCAAGTTAAGCTCACACAGAAGAGAAAGAAACTGAAGACAAGAAGTGAGGGGGAAAAAATTGCAGGAATCTGCATCTGAAGGAAACTAGTATCAATGACATTCCAGAAGAGAGACTGAGTGGATGGGGGCTGGAAGCAGTTGTCTGTTTGAAATAGATTGAGAGCTCTATATCTATCTGGAGAGCAGACCTTTCTGTTGAAACATCCAGAATACAGAGCACTTGGGAAAGGACACTGTCTCTCACCTAAATTTCTGAAAATGGCATGAACAGAAGCTACCACTCAAAGTGAAAAGTGCTTGTAAGCACTACTGAACCCAGATATAGCTCAAACACTTGATATTTAATGAGGCTCCTCCAGCTTTATCATGTGGTAATGATCAGCTCACTGCCTGCGCAGCAAGAGCCTGGTCACAGAACAAAGATCTGTGTGTTATTCTGGCACTGCCCTGAGCATAGAGACACAGGGCTGACCACTGAGAAACAGAGGAGAATAAACCCAGACACAGATTGCATTGTTCAGAGACATGAAGACATGGCTAATAAACTGAGCTAGCAAGCCAGCTGCTAGTTTGAAGAGAAGCAGGAGCTCACAGCTCTCAAAGAGTCAGCAGACAAGAGGCTACTGCAGTGGCCTTACCTGACAAGCACACCTCAGGTTCCTCCCTCTAGTTTTCATGGCCCTTGAGGGCAGATTCAGAACTTGTGGCTCAGATGTGGAAAACCTCACTCCTGTTCCAAGGTTCACTAAACAAGGCAATCCATGTAAACCTCATCTTATTTTTTCACCTTGGCTGAGCTATTCATGCAGTAAAGAGGACAAGCAGATACCATCTGCTTATACATTGCCACAAGCATTCCATCTTCCTCCAAAACCTCATCCAGAGAGCAAAGCTGCCACTTCCAGATAGGAGTCACATTCTTAACTGCTTACTCTTCAAGCAAAGTCCCCTCTTTTGCAAAGACTAATCCTTCTGCTCCAACATACTCACCTGGGTGACAGAATATGCCAGAGACAGCACAGTAGTGATTGCCAGTACACGTTTCACACTTGACTTGCTCTCCAGGTGACCTGTAATTAAGGAGTACAGAAGTGACTCTCAGGATGTAACCCCAGTGCTGGTTAAAATAGGTTTTTTTTCTAGAACCAATACAGGAAAACACTTGTATTTGCAGAGGACTTCAAGGGAAGGTTAAAGCTTACTTAACCCTGTTTGGAGAGTTGAGCCTTTTACAGACTAAATAATACTTATAAAACAAGAGATTTTAACTTGCTTTCCTCCTATCCACACTAATATAGAGAAAAGGACCAAGTCCTTCTGCTGAGGTTACAAAAAACCAAAAATTCAGAAGTTATTCCAGTATCATATACACAGATATTGTAAAGCTTCTTCTCAGGAAAAAGAGTTGATGTGAGTCTGGGATAGAGAAATCTGTAATGGATTCTCCAGGTAATCTCCATAAGTTCCTCAAAAGATGAGAAAGTTACTGTTTGGGTGTCCCACTGGCAGTAACCCACCTTCCAACCCCTCTCCTTTACCTCTGACAGCTGCACAACTGAAAGAAGTAGAATTACAGATTGCAGGTACTGTTTAAGCATTTGAATGAAGCCAGGATGGAATCAAACCAAGCAAAGATAGAGAGGATAGATGGGACCCCAAAGGAAGCATCTTAAATAAAATGAGGTTGCAGTAAAGATCAGACTGTTGATCTTGGCATAAGACTTATTTACCTAAGCTGTGCACTCCCTCACCATATGCATGCAGGACAAACAAAGCACACGTAAATCTTTCAATCACACAAGCCATAGATCTGTAAATATAATCAGGCTCTCAGCCAATTCTAACTAAAACTCCCCACTCTGTCCTTTGTATTTATTCTAGAGTTTCTTTACTATATAGAATCACTATCTCCATAAACTTATAGGTGTAGCCTCTGTGGAAAGAAAAGGAATAGAAAACATTCAAAGCACTCAAACCTCCTGACACATACCAAAGGCAAGGCCTAGAATCACCACACTCAGCTCAATTGCCAGAAGGAAGAACCTTGTGATCTCCCACAGGATCTGAGGGATAACAGAAACCAGATAAACATGATTAGATGGAGCCAGGAACCATTCTGAAGTTAATACAGCAGAACTCCAGGGGATGGCAGTCTCTGAATGGAGCAGGTCACTTCCACAAGCTCTCCTCATGCTTTGTAGGGATACCAATCACCTGCTTGTTCATGCCTGTGAAACAGAACACTTGTGTGGGAGCGAGCAAAGAACACATCAACAGAGAGAGGAAGTGGCCACAGTTTGCCCCAGTTAAGGATCTGTCAGATGTGTCTGACAGATGTGTCAGATCTTGTCTCAGATGTGCTCTTTCTGCTGTGCTCCCAAGGAGCACAAACCCATGATGACCTCAGAAGTTCTTAAAGTAGCAAATATACCTGGACAAACTGTGTATTCTTCCTCTTAAAAAGCTACTAGTTCTTAAATCTAAAGCATATTCAATCCTATCCCTCCCTTTTCCACCTTGTCATTTGCAGTCTCATGTTTCATTTGGGGAAACAAGGCTAATAAAACAACAGGTGAGGCAACTTTCCAGGGAGTCAGGCAATAAATCAGTGCCCATCCTAGAACAAGAACACAGATTCTGGTTTGTTAATCCTTTTCCTCTGAATACTGAACAGTACTTTCTCTTGAAGATACATAATATTTTAAGAGGCATTTAATGAGACACTTCTAATCTCAGCAAATACATTGTGTATGTGTATATATATATGAGACAACTCACAATGGACAAGACAGAACACATGTTTACAGGAAAAACTGACAGAGTATCTGTCTTGCTATGTGACTTCCCAGCAAGATGTACTTAGCAGCAGCACCAGAGCTGAAGAAAAGCATCTTCCCACATCTTATTCATTATTCAAGTCCTGGACCTACATCTGTTCGATGGAGGTGAATAAAAATGCTACAAACATCCAACCACTCACCACAAGGAGGACATCACAATGCTTTTGACAGGTAACATTAAAGGGAAAAGCAAGAGAATCACAGTGACCCCAGAGAATCAAGCCAGAAGATCTGTACTCTGTGGATGGCTCCTCTTTCTCTAACAGCTCAAGAAGTGCAGAGCTTTACGGTTTAAGTACTGTTTTCCTACAAGTCAAATGACTACAAAGGAACAGGACATACAAAGCTATTTCCTGTTTGCTAAGGGTTCACCCTGTGCTCAGTGTCTGCAAGGACGTTTAGGTGTCAGTCTCAAAAGGGAATTTGGTTTTGTGTCCAATACAAAAAAATTAAACATTTTCAAAGAGACACTTGAATAATGCAAGAGTAACAAAGACCAGGTCTTGCCTATTCACTAAATGTATCTGAATGTTTACCAAAGCAGAATCATTTCACCCCTGCAACAGGAAACTTTGGCTGCCATTATTTGTGCACCTATTTTAGGAAATCCATTGTTTTAAAGCCCTGGATGTTGTGATGATTTAGGTGCAGCTATTAGAACAGGATTCCATAGTACACATAGCTATAAATACTGCAAAAAACACATTCTTCTTGTATGCACGTAAGAGGGAAGCCATAGCAGATTGCTGGATAACAAAAGTGGCAAAGCAGAGCCTCTAAAGTCAGTGTTGCACCTACCTTGTCAGCAACTGTGGCAGCATCAGAGGCACTCACAGTCATGGAGACAACAGCACGGGCGATACCAACTAAAGCCACCACAAATACCTGAAAAAAAAAAGATAACAAAAGTGAGCTCATGTCAAACATATGCAGTAGTGATCAGAAAGCCTTCTGGAATACCATTTCCAGGTCAGCTTTCAAACCTGAGAACGTGTACTAAGAGAGACTAGAGTTAATTTCCTGAAAAAGATTCCTCAGACCTCCTATAGGAGTGCTGACTTAGAATTTAGGAAGGAGCAAATTGCCTCAACTGTCAGACCAAGCTCCAAATTGTTCTCACCCAGTCCTTACAACCATATCTTTACAGTCTTCCCACCCTTCATTCCACTGGGGCAGGGGAGGAGAAAAAAGAAGACAGAAAATACATCCCTCCAAATTATAAGATCAAATGGTTGGTATGTCTGACTAAACCAATCACATCAGATAACAGAAGCCACTCAACACCAGCTACCACACATCAGATCTGTGACCAAACCAAAACCTGCAGTTTTGTCACTCCACGCTGACAATGCTCAGGAATGCAGAGGAAAGGTCACCTGCAGCCAATAGCTTAAAACCATCTTGCCCTGCTGCACTGTGCAACAGAGATACTCAAGTCACCTCATATACCATTGAAGCATGACAGCTCAGCAAGGCTCATTTACCAACCCCTGTGCTGTCACAGCCATATTACATAATTAAGAGCTCAGTTGGATACATCTACCCTCTGCTATGCAGACTTACCCTCCAAAAAATCTGATTTTTCCAGATAAAGTTCTCTGAGTCACAGGCTGATCCTAACAATGCAGGTGTAAGACAGCTAAATCTATCAGAAAACCAAGAGTCCAAGCTGCTTCTAAGGTGGTTAGAGAATAGAAACAACCAGTAAGTCACCTACAGCTGAGTATCTCCTCCTTAGTGGAAGAGGGCATGGAAATGGCACAAAAGAAGAGTACAACAACAGTCCACCCTGCAATGGAAAACACTGTGACAAGACACTGACCAAAAAAGAAGGATCCCTGAATACAACGGTGTCCTAGAGCAGCAACAACTCACTGGAGAACAACACACCCTTTTTGTTTCCTCTCTAAGCAGGTAGAGACTCTTCCTAATCTGTTAACTTCACATTAATCACTGACTCCACAGGAAAACATTCCTTCAGGACATGCCAAACAGCCAACTGAAAGGAAATCCTCACAGAACACACTTCCACCCTCATTTCCCAGTACCATACTCCAGAAGATCAAACTGAATGAAAACATTTTCCTCTAACACTGTGTGCTGGGTTTGGCTGGGAGAAAGTGAATTGCCTTCCCAGTATCTGGTATGGGACTGTGTTCTGGATTTGTGCTGGAGACTGTGTTGATAACACAGGGATGTTTCTGTTATTGCTGAGCAGCAACTACACAGAGTCTGCCTCTCAGCCCTCCCCACCAGCAAGTTGGCTGGGGGTGCACGAGAAGTTAAGAGGGGACAGCTGGGACAGTTGACCCCAACTGACCCAAGGGATATCCCACACCACATGACATCATGTTCAGCACATAAAGCCAGGAATAAGGAGGAAGGAGGGGACTTTCAGAGTAATGGTGTTTGTCTTTCCCAGTATGTGTGATGGAGCCCAGCTTTCCTGGGGATGGCTGAACACCTGCCTGCCCATGGAAGGGGTGAACAAATGCCTTTTTGCTTTCCCTGTGCACATGGCTTTTACTTTACTTATTAACCTGTCTTTATTTCAACCCATGAAATTCCACTTCTCACTTTTACTCTTCTGGTTCTCTCCCCTGTCCCACTAGAGGGGAGTGAGCAAGTGGCAGCCTGGGGCTGAGTTGCTGGCTGGAGTTAAAACACAACTGGCTGTTTCACCACTTTGCTTCTCACTCCACTTTGAAAAAGGCCAGTAATATTTTTAAAAGATTGAAACATTTGTGTGTATATCTGGTTATCCAAAACTGCACTGGGCACAAGCCCAGTACCCACACTTCTGGCCTGAAAGAGGTAACAAGATTTCCCACCAAAGATTCAGTTAAGGCTACTAAGGGTCAAAACTCAGATTTGGTTTTGAGATTCTTGGGTTTTGCCACACCAGTCCCTGTACTCAGAGAAAGATGCCTCTATCTAACCCAATTCAAACACACATTCACTTCTACAACCTGTACTAATGTCACTGAGGAAGAACAAGTACACTGAGCCAAGCCAGGATGTCAAAAAGCATCTGTGATAAAACTTCTGAATGATATTTTTGAATATATTCAGGTAGGGTCTTAGCTGCATTTATGACATAAGCATAAGACACTGGATTCCAAAACATCAAAGCAACAAAGGAAGAAAAAAGGAAAAGAAAAAATTAAATCACCATGGGAGAACAAAATCCTCTCCAATCCAGCAGATACAGTCCCACAATCTATTAAAAGCTGAATTCAAACAGTGAAAACAAAAAATCTGTGTCTCCTTCTTGTAGTAGACCTTCAACAAAAACCAGATTTTATCCCTGCAAGAGCTAGTCTAGGTTCTCCCCACTAGTGTGTGATATTGTTCATGAGTGGTAATAAAAAAAGAAAGTCATCAATTCAAAGGCACAGAATGGTACTCACTAGTATATAGAATGTAGTGAAGATTGGGCTGGAAGTGACACGGATTTTGGCCCTGGCAGAGGGCAGCTTCCAGAGAAGAAACATAAAGAAAAGCACATTGGGAACCAGAAGCAGAAGATCCCAGTACCGGACTCTGCAAAAAGTAAATAAAACAGGTTTTCTTCCTGTTCTTCACCCTCTAGAAGGGAAGGCACCAGCCCCAGCCCCTTCTCAACCAAACTCTGAGAAACAAAGCTCTTTCCCTTGGATCAGGGTCAGACTGTATTCCCATTTCCTCCAACTCACCTGGACTTCCCAATGTCCTCATAGAGCAACAACAGGCACTTGTGTGGCACAGTGATGTTCGTGTCGTTGATCGCCTGCGTCGTCATCGGGGACAGAGTTGTCACATTATCCAGTGCTGTCACCGGGGAAGTCAAATGTGTGATGTTGTCAGACATGGAGAATCTCATCACAGACATCATGGACTGGAACATCCTGTCTTCCCTCTGGTCCCAGTCAAAGGTCAAACACAGGCAAGACAACCACAGCAGAGACAAAAACATTAAATCAGTTTGAGTCAGAGCTAAAAAAAAAAAAAACAACACATCCTTGACATTGGGCCCCTGCACAACTGCTTCCTGCTTGGTACAGCAAATTATCATCATCTGGAAGACTATTGCACAATAAAAAGGCCACCTGGCCTTACTCTGCACACAGCCATTAGGGTGGATAGTACAAAACCACTGTCTTGTATCAGAGTAACAAGCACATTCAAACTGGTGTAAGAATAGGTTGGATTAAATTTTATGATTCTTTGAGCTCTGGCAGACTCCTAGAAAAAAAAAAATCAAGAAGCAATACATGGCATCATCAGATGGAGACAGAAACCCTGCTTTACCAGGACACTCATTATTGTTCTAGCTCCCAAGATCAAGAAGTTACAGTCAATTATTTGAATTCAACTACTACAAAGAAAGGATGAAGGTCCCTACCAAAAATGTGTTGCTGTTGTCAACCCTGCAGTCTGAGAGAAGGGAGAACCTCACATGCTTCTACCTAAGGGGACTCTACAGAGTCTTTATCTTTCAAATCCAACAATGGCAAAAGCCAAGATTCAGCATTTTTTTCCTAACCTTCTGCAAGACACCACAACTACTCTGGTTTTGAGCAGAGCAGTGAGGCTGGGAAAAGACATCACCTAAAACCCTACTAGCATAAAGGGCTTCAGCTTCTTTACATCCACCAGTCTCAATTCCACTGCCCATTTCAGACACAGATCAGTATTGTCACCAGCAGTTTACAAACCCAGACCCAGATGCAGCCCTACCTAATGGGTTTCCTAAGCTCAGACCCTCAGGCAGCAGAGCACTGCGGTCGGGATCAGAAGATTCTGATGTCACAGCGCTCTGTTCTTTCACCTGCCCTACCTTACACCTCTCCCGCTTCTCAGGAAGATGACACAACAGAACTTTCCATTCCCCTGATAAAACATTTTTGCATGGCCTCCCCAAGAGAACATTCACAACTTTTCCACCATCTGTCCCTCCCCCAAGGCCCCGCACTGCTGTGATATTAACTGTCCCTCCAGAAGTTAAAAGGACACTCTGTTCTGCCATCCATAAAACTCCATGGGCTTCATGGCTTTGTTGGTGGCATTGGTAGAAATCAGCCCAGCAGCAGTTCATCCCTCTGTTGGTTCTACAATTGCCTTAGAAGCTTAAGTGGACTATGGCACACAGCATTTTAGATCAGGATTTAGTATATAGTAGAGTTTTGGCCTGATTTACCTTACTAAGCCTGATTTAAGCTATCACCTGGTGCAAATCTCTCCTTTTCCCACCCTAGAGCAGCAATCCTCACTGCAAAGGTACTTGAGTAGCTACCAGCTGAACAGGATCCAATCACCTCTCCTGGCAATCCCCAAGTGATCACAGACAACACAGATTCAAAAAAGATCTCTGTCAGCCAACATCTTAAAGATGCACATTGCCAGGGACAGCACTCAAGCAGTCTGTGCTATAACTAATCCAGGACTTATCTCAAAAAAACTCTCCCTGTTTGACTTCAGCCCTGGCTTGCCTGGTGAAAACTGACAGCCCTCGTGACAGGGCTCAGAGGGTGTTTTTCCTTAGAAGTTCTGGGTGACTCACAAGTGGGAAGGAATCAGCAGAGCCCCATGTCATCTGCTGAGCTTTTGGAGTTCAGTAGCACCTTCCCCACAAATTGCTGAAGACTGTCCAGTCACAGCCTCTTGCTTCTCTTCAGAGGCTAAGACTCTTCCCAGGTTTTCTGAGAGGCAAAGGGATCATACCAGCCTCAGCCAACAAACCCTCCCTTCAATTCATCCTTGCTGACAGAGACTCCCTGAGCTGGGATTTTGTGTCATGACTCTGGTGTGCTCTGCTGCACAAGAGACATCACTGTAAATAAACACACAGACCTGGAAGGATCAGCTTTGCCAGGTTCCAGCAAACAAGCTTCACGTTCCAGACTTATTTCTACAAGTGTCCTCTCTTCCCTCTAGCTTCTCACTCCTCTGAATTGACACTGTTGAGAAGGATTTTCTCTTCATAATTTTGCTCTATTCTCTTCCTCTGAAACACCACTATATGTCAGTAGCAGCAAGGGCAAGGATGATCATATTCGCCAACACAGGAAAATTTCTACCCAATTTTTAAAGGTGTGAAAAGGTAGCGAAAAACCTCACAGACCATGGGTAGAATAACATCACCAACTGTACACTATCACAGCCTCCTCATATCTCTTCTGGAACAAAGAATTTCATCTAGCTATCACACTGAAAAGAGCTTGAGTATAAAGGTGCAAGAGATTTACGTTAGAAAGACAACTTCTTATGAAAAGAACAAACAGTCTCCATTATTTTCACTAGAAGCCACCACTATCACACCACAGCAGCGAGCTGCTGATAAGGAGAGGAGTTGGCCACACGTAACACAAGTCCAGTCATGAGGTTTCAAAGGACAAAGAGGAATCAAGCTCACCTCTCAGCCAGGCTGCTCACTACAGCCTGGTACTTGCATTCTTCCTCCCCAGATGAAGTGTACGCAAGGCAGAGCAACAGAACATCCAACATAAGACAGGGCAGCCAAGGTCATCAGCCAGACAGCACAGTGGTCATGTTTTTCTAATAGCTAAGGCCTACAGCAAAGATGTGGAGAACTGGCCCATTCCTGGTCTAAATCATCAGGAAAAAATCCCACAGCAACAGGACCAGGAATGGATGGCAAGGATCCAGCTAGGGCTCATCATGCCCAGCCACACTGCTCCTTACAGCACACTGCCCTTGCTCTGTCTAGTCCTAAATAAATCCAGTCAGCTGAGCATCTCCAAGAGCTCTCTCACCACACCCTGTCCCCACAGGGCTGTCCCCTCCAGCCCAGCCCTTCAATGGGGGCAAAATCATTCAGAGCTGCACAAAAAGAAACCAGTGCTGGAGTTGTGGTCTCCTCTTTTCATCCAGCAGGCAGATCTACACACCAGAAAACAAAATAAAATTGTTTTCTACACTCCAGCCAAAGTCAGGCTGACTCAGCCAGCGCTGATTCCTCAGTCCAAGCCCTGGACAAGCTGCATTTAGACCAAAAGCACCCCCGTGGGCTGCAGGAACAGAGTGCCGGGGAAGGATCCACTGCACTTTCAGGTAAACATTATCCCACCAATGGATTTTGCTCCTTGATTCGTGGCACCATAACAGTACTAGAGTTCAGTGAAATCCAGAGCTTACATCAGTGGCAATTCTCTGTGCTCTCAAAGCCCACCCACAGAAAGGTGAATTACATGCTGCCAGAGTTTCAGCTTCAATAAAAAGTTGAAACTCTTCTTCCTCTCTGCAAACAGTATCAGAAAGTCCTGTAAGTAGAGACCATGCCAGGGTTAAGACTGCCCCTTACACCACTCTATTTGTGCAATAAAAACAGCACTGACGGGATCCCTGCTTAAACACAACTGTTACTTCAATAATGTAAAGTACTTTTTAAAACCCAGAAACACTAAGAATAAAAAGAGAATTTTTAAAAATAGTAAAAATAAAAAAGGGGAGTTTTTTTCTTCTCTTCAGCCCTCATTCTTGGTCATGACAGCTGCATTTTGCATTTCATCCTCAAAACTCATAGGAGAGGGATTTTCCCCCAGTAGCCCAGCACCTCTTTTTCTCCCGGTTTCATCCTCACATCTCGTTCTGAGCTAAGCTTAAAAGAGAAAGGAACTGCAACACTAAAAGCCGACCAAAGCAAAATACCAAAAGCAGAAGTACCAACAATAAGCCAAAAGCCTTACGCAGGGAACCCCGGCCCAGGGGGGCGGATTTCAGTAACGCGTCTCCCGAGAATTCTCGCTGTTTTGGTTTTGATTCCCCTGGAAGGCGGGAGCACAGGCAGCAAGAAAAGTAACAGTGGGCGACCACTTCGTTCCAGGCAGGCGGGGACGCGCTGCCCGTTCCACAGGGCAGCAAAGCCGGGCACCAGCCGCAGTCACATCGCACCCTCAGCCGGGCAGAGCTGCCCCGCGGCTCCTGCCGTGGGGCTGCGAGGGGAGGCCCCGGGAGGGCCGCGGCCACGGTATGAGGCGCCCTGGTGCCTGTCCCTCCCCATTAACCCCCTCCCGACAGCCCCGCTGCTCCGGCCCCAGCCCCGCTGGTCCCGCCGGCCCTGCTCGTACCCGGCCGGCGCCGCTGCCGCCGCTCAGCGCCGGGGCCCCGGCCCCGCCATCCGCGCCCCGACCCTGCCGCTCCCCTCAGCCGGGGACCGTCGCTCAAGAGCGGCCCGAGCACGGTGCACAGGGACGGTGCGGGAACGCGGCCGCCAAGAGGAGCCTCGTCGGCCGAACCCGACGCGACAATTGAGAGACGCTCCCCGGGATCGCGACAGAAAAACCAATCGGGGCCAAAGGGGCCCAGAGAAATAGGAGCCACGAGCCAATGGGAAGAGGCGAGAGGCGGGACTAAGGGGCGGTGCCCGCCGCCTTTTAAAGGCGCCCCGTCCTTGGCCGCGGGTCCGCAGGTGATCGCGGGGTTCGGGGGATCGGACCCTCCTGTACCGTGCAGTCTCTGTCGTTTACAGCCCCATGCTACCTCCCAGGCCATCCCGCACGGTCCAACATCCCACCCAACGGTGAGCGCTCCCACTGTCATATGCTTCTGTGTGTGTATGAAAACAGGATACATCCGTGCAGGAATTCTGCAGATGCAAGCCAGGGGAGTTAATAATTCAGGGAGATCCGATAATAAGTCCCTGCAGAGGAGAATGATTAACAACCCGGGAGCTTGGCTTTTAAGGGAAGTTTAAAGCTGACTTAAGTAACTCGCGTAGCTTGGACAAAAACTACTAAAGGAAAACACAATAATTAGCGGGAATTCAGGGTGCAAATACCGGGGAAACAGATGTTTAAGTATTGTAAACAAGGAAGTAACTGTGATAAATGAGCCAAGATTTATAAAAGAAATTAAAGGAAACAACAAGCTAAACACCAGCACATTACTCTCAGCAGCAACAGCTGTCTGACGGGGAACAGAGTTTCAGGGAGAATGCTTGTTATCTGAGTCATTTGAAGGACTGGAGGATACTCTCTGGCATTGTTTTCTTCTACTAGTGGCTCACCTGTGGCTTCGGGGATTGCTTCTATAGGAATGGAAGTTTTTTGCTAGGCTGAAGTTTGTTGTACAGAGCCTACACCTCTTTAGGAGATCCCTATGTTGGTCAAGTTTGCGTGCCCTGCTACAGCACACAGCACAGACAGAGGGTTCCAGACCCATCCCCACATATACCTTTCTCAGCTTAAATCTGCTTGATACCTCTTCTTAGGTTAAATTTTCCAGCTATACCTCAGCAAGCCTCATGGAAGGGATGTACTCAGAGACTGTGTTACCTGCTTCAGCCCTATTCCTCTGATTTTCCACTGGGTGGAAACAGGTTTTCATGCCAGTGTCATGCCTTTGGAATGACATCTGGAGAAGCCAGTCCTTAGCTTGTCTCATCTCACAGTGTTGTTCAGGTTAATGATATGTTGCAATATTTTGACATGTTCTATTTATGGATCCAAACTCAAAGGCTGCTGATCTCTGAGTTATAGAAGGGATACTTCTGTTTAAAGAGAGGTGGAGTGCTTCTGCCTAAAAAGTGCTTTGGTAACAGAGACAAGCGAAATCCATGTCTTCTCACTTGTAGCCTCAGGCACTAACTATTTGAAGTGTTACCTCCCACACAGCTGTGTCAGAAGGAGAGATTTTGCTTTCCAATCCACCTGTTTCTTCCATCTGATCCACTCTGAGGCTAGAGCCCAGCACTGGGGACACCAGATGCAAAAGCTGTCTCTTGGACAGAAGGCTGCTGGGTGCCACTGCAAGGACCATGACACTTCAGGTCCTCCCTTCCTCACTGCTTATGTGAAACAGAAGAGGTGGGGGATCCACACTTATGGTTTCTTTGTATTAACAAGCCTTGCCTTTCAGCCCCAATATGGTATGTGCAAACATAACTCTACTCTTCCCACCTCCAAGGACTGCTCCGTGTCCTTTCACTCTCTACGTCATCTCCCCTGCCAGGGCATAAAGATGGCAGGGCTGACTCCCTCTGTCCTTGCTGTGTCACTTGGTGTTTGCCAGGCAGAAGCAGGACAAGAGGTGATATTCAGCAGCCTTGATATAACCTTGAGGGCCCCAAGGAAAGTTGGCACTTGGTGCTGTACCTGCTGTGGTTGCTGTGCTTTGGCAATCTCACCTGACTTGCAGGCATCAGAGGCAGAAGCTGCAGACGTGGTTTCCAGGACAGCATTACACCCTTGTATCATCACCAAATTCCCCTCTTCTGGGACATTTTATCTCTCTCCAATACTCCTTCAGCTTTTATTATATCAGTCTCCTGGACAGGATATTACTTCTCATCCAACACTGCTTTGCTGCTCAGGTGCTGAACAACTGCAGGGACAGATGTGCTTGTCTTGTTTCAGAGCTGCTCTACCAACCTACTCATTTCTGGTATTGGGTATAAATTTGCACCACAGGATACCATCTGGGCTGCACTCCTGTGTCTCTGCCCTTCTTTTCAAGGGGAATTCAGTCCCCAGGGCTCCTCTTGTGCTGTAGGAAGCCACCAGTCTGCCAAATCCTACTGGCGTCGTTGATATTCAGGAGTTTGGTGCTCAGCTGAGGTCACCCCAGCGAGCAGCTTGGGCCCTGTCTGCATCTCAGCCCTCCCACATACCCCAGTGTGTCATCTCTAGTGCAGCACAAGGAACCCTGTCCCATGCATGGCAGCAGCCTGATTTTAGGATTGGTTTTATCTGTCCAAGCCCAGTTCTCCTCAAAGAGACTGAGTGCCCCAGCTCAAGTGCAGGACCACTTGTAACTGACACATAAAGAGAGCAATGAAAACAGAGGTGTGGTGTGCAGTCTTCTGGGAAGCACAGCAGAATAGCTGTCTGTCTGTCCATCCAGCTGTCCAGTGCCTGGAGAGACAGTGGCACCCTGTGGTGACACCAGTTCATCACAGCGTGTCACCTGGGCCTTGTCAGACAGCACCATCTTACCCAGGTTCTGGGCTGCTTTCCCTTAAGCCATAGAATCATTTAGGTTGGAAAATTTTGGATATTAGGAAAAGATTCTTCACTGAAAGGGTGCTCAAGCATTGAACAGGTGCCCCAAGTAGGTGGTGGAATCACTGTCCCTGAAAGTGTTCACAAAATGTGTAGATATGGTGCTTAGAGACGTAGTTTAGTGGTGGACTCAGCAGGGTAATGGTTGGACTCAATGATCATGGGGATCTTTCCCAGCCTTCATGGTTCTGTAATTCTGTGACTTCTAAGATCATCAAGACCATGGTGGTCTTTAGTAGCCTACAAGTGGGAGCATTTTGGGGGTGTCTCCGCACCTCTTTCACTCCGAGCACCAGCCAACTCCCCATCATGTGTCACAGAGAAGAGGCTGAGCCACCCTTTCCTATTTATATCACAATGATCCTACTTTCCTATATTAGTACCAGTCTGAATCATTCAGCTGGGCTCCTGGAAGAGCCATATCAGATTGTCAGCTGCCTCTTCATTCACTTTTGCTTCTGGTGTCTCCTGTTTCATAGTCACTATCCTACACTCAAGTGCAGCCAAGAGCAGAAATAGCCTGATACTAAATAGTGGTGAGAAACAATCCAGAGAATGCAGATCTCCAAAATCCAAACCACCTGCTGTTATGCAAGAGCCTGTGGCCTGGAATGGAAGCATGTCACCTCCCCGCCAAACATCAGCCCATTGTTTGTTTTGTCTCTCTAAATTCCTTTTCCAGTTTCTATGTGACAGGTGCTCTTCTTCAGTTGCTCTCCCAAATGGCATTGCTTGTTGCACAGAACAGCTGGGGAGACAGATGTGTGTGTTCTCCAGAATGGCTCCAATCAGCTCCCCTTGACTGTTATCACATAGAGGCGCGCTCTCTCTCTCTCTCACATACACACACAAAAAGAAAAAAAAAAAACAAAGCCAGAACCTCATTCCCACCTCTTACCGTTTTAGTGAGAATCAGAATCAGAACAAAGATGATTCAGCTGGGTTAGTGGCAAACCCAGTCAAGCCAGACTTGATTACAGCTGTGAAAGGGCAGACATAAGCACGGCAGTTCCCAGAGGGATCTCTCCCGTGGCTCGGGTTCCCTGTAGGAGGAGACCCCTCGAGCTCAGAGGGAAATGCCCAAATGTTGCCAGTTTGGCGCTGCCACTCACCAGGCGCCCGAGACCCCTTGGCCGGGGCTGACCGGGGCTGTCTCAGACTCTCTCCCGCTCCAGGCTCCCGCCCCGACTCATCCGTATAAAAGGAGGCGGGGCAAACACATCCAGCCTATTCATTATTCATGAGGTTTCGCGCGCTTTTGACCACGTGGGCCGGTTTTCGCGCGGAGTGCGGCCGGGCAGGAAGCGGCGGAGATGGCGGTGAGTGGCTGGGACTGGGACTGGGTCTGGGTCTGGGACTGGGAAGCCATGGAGTTGGGGTGCGGGCCCCGAGTCTTCCCCGGGGCGACTTGGCGCTGCGGT
>VYXB01008425.1:1957233-1979722 GCA_013397135.1 Pachyramphus minor
GGATCGGACCCTTCCCCTCCGCTCTGGCTGCGCAACGCTCGGAGGATGGATTTACCCTTCTAGCCCCGCCATGTGTTTCCATTGTTGTTTGCGAAGAGCGTTAATTATTATTATAACTCACCGGTGATCCGAACCGCCCTCCTGACCGCCGCCCACCATCGCGGAGGCCCCTGGAAGCCCTGATCCCCCCATGGCCCGGGCCTCACCCCCACCCTCCTGCCCTCGCAGGACTCCTCCGAGTCGCAGACGGCGGTGACCAGCCCCGTGCGGAGCTCCCGCCGCGCCGATGCCTTCACGTCCAGCCCTGGCAGGGACCTGCCCCCCTTCGAGGATGAGTCCGAAGGGCTCCTGGGCACCGGGGGGCTCCCCGAAGAGGAGGAGGAAGAAGGGGAAGAGCTCATCGGGGAAGGGATGGAAAGGTAAGGGACGTGGTGGGAGCCAGCTTCTGCCGAAGGTTGTGTCCGTGGATGGGGTGCTGGGCACCGTCAGTGCAGCCAGCGACGTGGAGGGGGGCTCTCAGCCGTGGTGGGGTCCCTCTGTGTGCTCGCAGGTGGGGTGAGAGGGCTGAAGAACTGTTTCATAGTGGGCAGAGGTCGGGGCATGTTGTCGTTTGAGTCTTGGGAGAACTGAGCAAAGCTGGGAGCAAAGTGTCATCATGTTCTCCAGGATCTTCCTGGATGCATGATGTGCATCCAGCCCAGCTCTTTACTCCTGCAGTCATAAATTTTGATGTTTTTTTTATTTCCAGGCCTGCCGGCAGGCCAGGAAACTTCACAACACAAAGGCGTGAATGCTGGCATTCCTAACCACGGTTCTGGAGACTTGGCATTTGTAACAGTGCTTCTGGAGCCCTTTGCTGCAGGGCATCTTCCGTTGTGAAGTGCCTTCCTCCTTAACATGTAAAAACATGTTGCAGAACAACTGTCCTGATACCTGCCCAGCAGGAGCCAGAGAAGGGCTTTCCTGGCCTGATTCCATGCTCTATGTGTGTCCTAGGGACTACCGCCCCATCCCCGAGCTGGATGTCTACGAGGCAGAGGGCCTGGCCCTGGATGATGAGGATGTGGAGGAGCTGACTGCCAGCCAGCGGGAAGCTGCCGAGCGAGAGATGAGGCAGCGGGACCGGGAGCTGGAGCAGGGCATGGGCCGCATGCGGAGGGGGCTGCTCTACGGTAGGTGGAACGACCTGTACCAGGTGGGCTGCTGATCCTCCTGTGGTTGACTGTAACCTGGTCTGGGTGGACTCTTACCCTCAGGTTAGCCAGGAGGTCTCTAGAGCTCTGGTGTATTTGGGCTTGGTGTGTTTTTCTGTGCTACCACTGAAACAAAGCCCAGGATCTTGGGCCAGTGTCAAAGGGCTGGGATTCTACCAAGTGTATGCTGTAGGGTTTGTTGTTGTTGTTGTTCCTGTAGAGACTTTTGTGTGCTGAATGGGGGACCTTTGATGCACTTAGAAGCCTGTCTCTTGTGTTTCTGTTTCTGTCCATTCAGTGCAGTAATGGACATGAATGTTTGCTGTTGCATACAAATCTAACTATTCACACCCCTAAAGTCTTTAGCTATGTTGTGGAAGATGTAAGAGCCACAATAGAACTGGATTTAGGCTGGGCCCAGGATGTCTCTTAGTTTATATCCCAGGCTCTGACCTGTTTGCTTCCACAGCCTGTGTAATTTGACTGTGACTAATCCAAAGGGTGGGAATGGGAATCCCAGCTCTTCAACAGTTTTTCCTCCCAACTCTTAGACAGCGATGATGAAGATGAAGACCGTCCGTCGCGGAAGAGGCGGCTGGCAGAACGCGCTGCCGAAGGCATGGAAGAGGAGGATGAGGACATGATTGAGAGCATAGAGAACCTGGAAGACATGAAAGGACATTCAGTACGGGAGTGGGTTTCCATGGCAGCTCCGCGACTTGAGATCTACCACCGCTTCAAGAACTTCCTGAAGACTCATGTGGATGACCATGGGCACAATGTCTTCAAGGAGAGGATCAGTGACATGTGCAAAGGTAGGGCTGGGTGATTAGAAGCTCTCTCTATCCTCTTTATGCAGGTCACAGTACTTTGTGGTGAGTTGGTCCAGAGGTGGATTTTTTTTTTCTGCCTGCCCTCTTTGTTCCAGACATCAAGTCAGCACTTTAAGAAAGTCTCATGCTGATGGAGATAAATGAATAATGGAAACATGTCTACTATCTTCTTTGATTCTGGCTGACTAATTAGAAGGCCCCTGGCATCTGCTGCTCATTAATATTCATATTGTAGAAATGCTAGTGAAAGAATATGTGGGGCAGCAGACAGTGGTCTGCAAGTTTGTGATCTGAAAGAGACAACAATTGCTTGCTGTCTGCGCCAGTAACTTTCTCACACTGGGAAGTGGATTATCCAGCAAGGGGACACAAATAGAGCTTGTGACTTTGGAAACTGTGTCAGTGTTGCAGCCTTGTATTCTGACTATGCACTGCCAGAAGAAGGAGTCATTAAGGCTGTCATTGATTAATTTTAAAAGCAGAAATTGTCACATCTAGGAACAGCTCATGTAACTGTACTTGCTGTATTTCTTCTTTATATTGAGCAGAAGCTTGAGCCATGGAACAGGATCAGTTTTATACAGCTAGGAAATAAAAGGCATTTGTCTCATCCCTTTCCATGAACATGAGACACAGGAGGTTTTTTGCCAGCCATTCAGCACACATAATGTCTCTCCTATTAACTTCGGTTTCCTGGAGGTCTCTGAGAGAGTTGTGTGTCGGGCTGAGGCTTTTGAATCTCAGGAACATTGAGCCTGGAAGTATCTGTGCAGAACTAGAGAAAAACAATCACAAGCTTGGCAGTGATGAAGAATTTGTTAGAGCAATCAATTTAAAAGAGTTTTCCACCCGTTTTCAAATTGTTGACTTCAAAACATTTTTCAGGTTCAGTATCCTGCAGACATTGCAGCCTGCAGGATATGGGCTTGTGTGTTCTGGCTGTCGTTTGCAAACTCCCTGAATGAGCAGGCTGAAATTATAATTCACCCCATTGTTTTCTTAAGAGAACAGAGAGAGTCTGGTGGTGAACTATGAGGATCTGGCAGCCCAGGAACATGTCCTTGCCTACTTTCTGCCTGAGGCCCCAGCAGAAATGCTGAAGATCTTTGATGAGGCAGCTAAGGAAGTGGTGTTGGCCATGTACCCAAAGTATGATCGTATTGCTCAGGAGATCCATGTCCGCATCTCCCACCTCCCTCTGGTGGAAGAGCTGCGGTCGCTCAGGTAAGCACCAGAGTTACCAGCAGTGGCTGTGGGGCCTGCAACAGGCTTTGGGGGGCTTGAAAGGTCTCACCTGTGAGCTCAGCCTCTGGATGAGTCTGACAGGATGACTGAAGTTTTCACAGGAAAAAAGTCATATTAAGGATGAACTTCGAGCATCCCCAAGATAAAACACAAACACTGGTAGAAAACTTGTGCTTTGTAGCAGGAGTATTTCTGTAGGGTGTTTGCCTTCTGTGCCCTGCATCCAGTTATCAGTGTCCTCTCTTTCCTCAGGCAACTGCACCTGAATCAGTTGATCCGGACCAGTGGAGTGGTGACAAGTTGCACAGGGGTCCTGCCTCAGCTCAGCATGGTCAAATACAACTGCAGCAAGTGCCGCTTCATCCTGGGACCCTTTTTCCAGTCCCAGAACCAGGAGGTGAAACCTGGTTCCTGCCCAGAGTGTCAGTCTCTTGGCCCCTTTGAAATCAACATGGAAGAGGTAAGAGGTTATGTGCTTGCCTGGATGGGCTTGGCTGCTTGTTCTGCTTCACTGCCTGTTCCTCCCAGCCCTGCCTTGGTTCCCACCCTTTGAACAGCTTGGTGTAGGAAGAGGGGTCTGTGAAGATGAGCTCTTGACTTGAATGTACTCAGTTTAGCAGCCAGAAGTAAGTTACTGTCACACTGTGTTTGGATTGAATCTTTTGACACAGTCATCTCTGTGGTACACAGTGATTTATCCATATTTTACAAATGCAGACAGAGACTGTCCAGCTCTCCTCCTTCCCAAGTTAGGTCAGTATGTCCTGAACTGTCAGCTTAGGAAATGAGAAGACAGTAGCAAAATCATTGATGTAGAGCTTTTGACTTTCATTCTTTGCTTTGATAACTTTAACCATCACAAGTGAAGCATCCTCGTCCCAGGAACTGGTCCAGTATTTGGGTGGACAAACACTGTGGAGGCTGAAACACAGTGATGAGATGTGCCAAAGTGCTCTCCCATCTCCACTGTTGTCAGTTGTATCCTGGAATTGCTCCTCACAACCTCCATCTTCCCATGCCCTTAGTTTTCCAACCGAAGTGTAGTAAGTCTTTGAATGGACCTTTTCTGGTGAGCTGCAAAGCATCAGCTGTGCTGATGGCTGCCAGAGCTGCTGGGTAACTTTTGTTGTGTTCTGCAGACAGTCTATCAGAACTATCAGCGCATCAAGATCCAGGAGAGCCCTGGGAAAGTAGCTGCTGGCAGACTGCCCCGTTCCAAGGATGCCATTCTCCTCGCTGATCTGGTGGACAGTTGCAAGCCAGGGGATGAGATTGTGAGTACATTGTTCAAGTACAGGGTGAGCACAGAGCATTTTTAAGTTCTGACAGTGACATCACCGGAACATCTGTGGGGATGTGGGGAGGGATTGTCCTGGGGATGCATTTGGGCAGCCACTTATTGTAAAATGGAGAAGGGGCTGCATTATACTGCACAGGCACTGACACAGCATTTCCTGCTTCCCAGGAGCTCACAGGGATCTACCACAACAATTATGATGGCTCCTTGAACACTGCCAATGGGTTCCCAGTGTTTGCCACTGTGATCCTGGCCAACCACATTGCCAAGAAGGACAACAAGCTGGCTGTTGGAGAACTGACTGATGAAGACGTGAAAGTGATTGTGGGTCTGTCCAAGGATGAGCAAATTGGGGAGAAGGTGGGTCAGCTTCAGACATCCCTTCTTTTCCTTTTGACAGCTTACTGTGTCAGCTGGCCAAACAGTGGTTAAAGGAATCTTTAATCCCAGTTCCCTCTGAATGGTCTTCTGTAGCCCTCAGACAGCTGTTGATGAGAGTCAGTTACAGGATAGAACTAAATAAGAAAGTTTCTTTGTAGTTTCGGAGGTCAAATTTTCTGTTTCTCCCTTTCCTTCTCTGAGCCTTCTACATTCCATCGGGGCTGGAAGACAGGACAGAGGCACTCACACTGCTTGTATCTGGTCAGTTTTCTCTCCCTGTATCTTGAAAGCAGAGCAGGAGAAGTATTCTGAGAGGCCAATGACTGCGTCTCCAATCCCTTTAAGAGGGTGTTATTACTTCCTTTAAGCTGTGGTAGAGATCTTAGCTTTGTTTCCTCTGTATGCTAAGGCCTGAATCCAGTACTTGAAAGAACAAAGCTCCTGGATTGGTGCATGTTGGATCAGGTTTAAGATCTTTAATGGGGAACTTTGTTCTGTTGCCTTAGATGTGCTGTTCTTACAGTAACAGCTGTTACCGTGGATGCAGAAGCTTCAGTTGAGCCAGGACTGTTTTGACATGAGTATTCTCCAGCACCAGGTTATTTTCAGAATACTCTTGAGAAAATAAGTCAGTTTTCCTTAATATCTGACCATGATGACAATTTGTGTGTGGCACAGCCCATTCATCTACTATCATGTGCAGTGAGTAAGCCTCAGGTCAAGGTCTCCAGCTTTATAACAGCTGATAACAGCCACTGTGATGTGCATTGTGTACAACAGGGTTGTGGAGGCAGTGGCAGCAGCTTCCAGCACCAGACTAAATAATCTGCTATGCCCCAACAGCACCATTTTTGTGAAGCTCCTTTAGGGGACACTGGGTGGTAGTTACCTTTGAAAAAACTCCACACCATGGATAATAAAATACTCTTTGGAGACAGCAGTACCTTAAAAGTGGCTTTAGATGTGGCACCTTGCTGATGTTCATGCAAAATTCTGCCCAGAATGGGAAATGGACAACTCACCTGGCTTTCCTTTCAGATTTTTGCCAGCATTGCTCCATCTATTTATGGACATGAAGATATCAAGAGGGGCTTGGCTTTGGCTCTCTTTGGTGGAGAGCCCAAAAATCCAGGTGAGTGTCACATGTGTCACTTGAGCCTCATTCAGGGGAGGACAGATGGATCTGGATTTGTCTGTGCTGCTGCAATGAGAGCAATTACAGTTGTCTGAGTGTCTTGGTGACAGACAAGGTAACAGACTGGGGGATATCTGCAATTGAAATGGCTGCTTTTATCACACTGAAAACTCTGTTGTGACAGTAGAAATGCTAGGACTGAAAATAGCTCCTGCTGCAAACTTGGGCAAGTTTTTATCCCTCCTCTAGGAGGTCATGTTTGATGCCCTTTCAGAGGTTTGACTTTTGGCACCCTGATCTGTTAAAATCTTCTGAGCAGGAAGCAGGGTTAGAAAGTCTGTTTTACAAACCTGACCAACTCCTAAGCTGATTTTTCCCTCAACTTCCCTGTAAACTGGTTGTCCGGCCTGCTGGTTGCCCTCCCTTCAGCTTTTTGGTGCTCAGGACAGGGTTGCTGTCAACCCATGCACTCAGCTGCCAACGTAACTTTCCTGTGACTTTTGTAGGTGGCAAACACAAAGTCCGTGGTGACATCAACGTGCTGCTGTGTGGAGACCCCGGTACTGCGAAATCCCAGTTTCTTAAATACATAGAGAAGGCGTCGAGCAGAGCAATTTTCACCACTGGCCAGGGCGCTTCTGCTGTGGGCCTCACAGCCTATGTCCAGCGGCACCCAGTCAGCAAGGAGTGGACTTTAGAGGCAGGAGCCCTCGTGCTGGCTGACAGAGGTGTCTGCCTGATTGATGAATTCGACAAGGTGAGCCCAGCTTCCTCTCTCTGGGAGGGATTAGTTGTGAAGGGACCAGCTGTAACCTCTGCAGTGAGGACACAGCGTAACTCCTGGAGACATCACCCAGCTGACCAAGGTTCCTGCGGTTTGCTCAGGCCCTTGCTGGTCCATAGTGCAGTTTGCTGTCTTTTCAGAGCATCAGGAGCCGATTCCCCTTGATGTGTTGAGCAAAGGGTACAGACACAGATTCACTCTGAGCCATTCTTGCTTTCCTGTAGATGAATGATCAAGATAGGACCAGCATCCATGAAGCCATGGAACAGCAAAGCATTTCCATCTCCAAAGCAGGCATTGTCACATCCTTGCAAGCTCGCTGCACCGTTATTGCTGCTGCCAATCCCATAGGTAAGTGCTGAGAGCCTACAGGACCATCTCAGGTTTCCAGCGTCAATCCACGGTCATCAGAACTGTAGCAGAGCCTCCCTTCCCTCTGCGTGGCTCCTTCAGTCTGGAGCAGAGACCAATCAAGCAGTAGAGTCTTCAGTAAAGTGCTGAAGGTCTGTGCTTGCTCCAGAGCTTCAAGCCTTGCTGCCCATGTTTAACTTGGATTGTCTCTGTGCTCCAGGTGGGCGATACGACCCGTCATTAACATTCTCAGAGAACGTGGACCTGACAGAGCCCATCATCTCTCGATTCGATATCCTGTGCGTGGTGAGAGACACAGTGGACCCTGTGCAGGTACAGGCTGTGCTGTGAATATGAGCTTGTGCTGGGCTTGCACTGCTGCTGTTGGGATGCTCAGCTGCTGTTGCCCATTGAGTTTTTCTGTCCAGTGAGTGTATTCAGTGTCTGTTAAGTCTACTCCTCTCTTGTAGGATGAAATGCTTGCCCGGTTTGTTGTTGGCAGCCACATCAAGCACCACCCAGGTAGCAAGGAGGCAGTGAATGGGGATGCTGATGAGGTCATTCTTCCCAACACGTACGGGGTTGAACCCGTTCCTCAAGAGATCCTGAGGAAATACATCATCTATGCCAAAGAGAAAGTCCACCCCAAACTCAACCAGATGGACCAGGACAAGGTGGCCAGGATGTACAGTGACCTCAGGAAGGAGTCCATGGTGAGAATACTGAGGAAAGGGGGGAAGAAAAGTGTATCTAGTCTGCAAATCAGCCTGAGATTGCTCTAGCATATGTTGACACATTCTTGCCTTTCCCATCACAAAAGTCTGTGCCACTGTTTTGTGAGAGACAGGCAGATCCTGCAGTGTCTGCTGAACAGATGATTCTTCATCTAAATGCAGAGTCTTGCCTGTTGGCGATGTGTGTGTGGACTGATGGGCTGGACACATGTATAGTGCCTGCCATGGCAAAGTCCTCTTGTTGTCACCCAGTCTGGCAGGCCCACGGGAGATGTTTGCACTCACTCAAACCCATATGCTCCTGCTACATTACAGGGAGCCATTATCTGTAGAAATACCCTTCTCTTTTGCCTGTAGAAGTACCCCTTCTCTTGTGGGATCTCTCAGGCTCATTTAATGCTCTACAAGTGGAAGTGAGAAATTTGTTGAGGTCAGAGGGAGATTTTTGGAGCTTGGGAAAACTATAGCTTTTCTTTCTTAATCAGCTTTTTATATCCTTAATTCCTAAAAAAAGTTGCTGGAGGAAACTGGTTTGCTGAGCCTGGAAAGGCCCTAAACAGTGGCAAACAGTGACTCCACAGCATCCCCTTGCACCATGCTGAATTCAGATGAACAGTCTGTGCCAGGCTGTGTGGCTGTGCCAGCAGGTGGCAGAGCCGCCTTAGCCTGAGTCCCCATCAGAGATCCAGAGCAGCTTCCTGCAATGTGAAAGGAGTTGGATCCTGGGCTAGAAGCCACCCTGTGTCTTCTGTCCTTCAGTAAGGTGTTGCCTCCTCCTCTCTGCCCTCAGGCGACCGGCAGCATCCCCATCACGGTGCGGCACATCGAGTCCATGATCCGCATGGCCGAGGCTCACGCCCGCATGCACCTGCGGGACTACGTGGTGGAGGATGATGTCAACATGGCCATCCGGGTGATGCTGGAGAGCTTCATCGACACACAGAAGTTCAGCGTCATGCGGAGCATGCGCAAGGTGGGCACCGGCTGAGCCGAGTGCTGGAGCTGCACCCCAGACCCCCAGGTTCAACTGCAGCCTCTTTGCACTGCCCTGGCTCTGGGAAGAGACTCTTCCATGCTCTGCAGGGGTCCGTCCTGTAGAGCCAGGTGCTGAGCCTGTGTAAATGGAGTACCGTGGGTCTGAAGTGTTAAGTTCCTTGTCTGACCATCCAGGAGCCACTCTGGCAGGCACACTTGCACCACCTAAGCTGGGATCGAGGCCCTTTTGCAGCTACACACCCCACACTCACACAGTCAGACAAGGTTTCCTTAGCAGTTCAACCCTAGGTTTCCCACAGTACAGTCTCAGATGTCTGGATCCTTAAAATAATTTATTCATGATGCAGTAAGAAAATGACAGCCCAAGCTGGGTGCCTGTGAGGAGGGACCCCAAACAAGGTTCCATGACTGCTCATGGTTAGTCTCAGATGGGGCAATGTTTTTGTTGGGCCTGAGAAGGAAGTGTCCCCCGAGCCTCTGTATTGAAAGCACTGCCATGTCCCTTCCTTTTTTATACTTTCCCTACTATTTTGGCACAGGGCTTCCACTGCTGCTGCCATCAGGTGCTTGAGCTGAGCAGGCAGTTGGTTTCTTCACGTTTTAGTGGGGTCCTCAGGGGACATTTAGCCACAGGGCAACATTCACTGTGATTTAGTGTGCAGTCTGCCCTTTTCTCTGAGTAGCAGGGCCTGGCTCTGAACAGCTCTTGGCTGGCCACGGCCTGGCATTTATCCACTGCTGAGTGTCTGCCCTCTGTCTGGACGACTCGTGGCCTCCCTCTTTGGCCGCAAACAGCCAGCGAAGTGTGAGCGTCTGCTGGGGAGACCCAGGGCAGTCTGGGTTAAGGGAAGCTGTTCTGTGCTTCCCCCAGCACCAGCCCTCCCGTGGCTGTGTCCCTGTGGGCACCACACCTCCACAGCAGTGCACTGCTGGCCCCCAAGAGGCACCAGGGTGCCCTCAGAGATTTCAGATGGAAATAAGAGCAGTCAGCAGGGGAGTGTTGTGGCTGTCAGAGAGTTGCCACTGCATGTGCAGGTGGCAGCTTGTCAAGGCCAAAGTCACTTGAGAAACACTAAGGGCACAGGTGTCATTTGGTTCCCCTTGTGCTCTGTGGGAGGAGGGCGTTGGTTGGTGTTGGGAATGGGAGACTGCAGTGCATCACTCTGTTCCTGATCCTCATGGCTCATCTCATCCTTCCTCCCAGACATTCTCCCGCTACCTTTCATTCAAGCGAGACAACAATGAGCTGCTGCTGTTCATCCTGAAGCAGCTGGTCGCAGAGCAGGTGATGTACCAGAGAAACCGCTATGGAGCCCAGCAAGACACCATAGAGGTCCCAGAGAAGGACCTGGTGGACAAGGTACGGGCTTACAACAAGCTGCCTCTGGAATTGGTTCATGGTCTCTCTGCAGCCTCAGAACCAGAGGCGCTCTCAGACTTGTAATTTCTTTTCCTACAGTCTGATACCAACAAAAATCCTGGTGTTAATCACTTTAACCCAGCATCCTCTCTTGTCTGGAAGCACCATATTCTTCCCCCTCTATTTTCATGCACCTTTGTAAAGCTTTGGGGTTGGTGTGGTAAATCCTGCAGTGTGGTGCTTTGCAGGTGAATGACAACTCAAGTTCCCTAGCATCTGCATTTGAAGAAGCAAAAATCAGAAAAATCTCTGTGTATGAACTTTTCCAATCCCTCCTGGGGCTCACTCACCTTCTCCTTAATGCATCCTTATCCCGTAGTCCAGAGACTACACTCCTGACTTGGCCTTTCTGTGCAACGTATTGACCTTGCTTGGCACTAAAGCAATGTTTGACTCCTGGGTTGCTGCTTTGCTGCTCCTTACATGGAATGTGCAAAGTAACTACTTCCAAAGCCATAGCTTGGTGCTGCTGGTGTGACCACCCTCAGTCAGGGGTCTCTTGCAAAACTCTTAACACTGGATGAGTTACTGGGGGGACTTTTGGACAGGAGTTACATTCTAGCTCTAATGGGAGTAAAAGGACGAGCTGAGAGCAGGCAGATGCTGAGCCAGCATCTTTCCTTTGCTCAGCTCAGCTCTGCCAGTGCTCCTTCCTTCTGACCTACAGTCTCCCCTGCTACTGCAGTTCTGGTTCCTGCTGAGCAGAGCAGAAATTGCTGACTGTCAAATTTTATGCAGCCTCTGCTATGGAAAACCACATGGTTCTTACTTTTATTAAATAAACATTTACCTCTCCCCTCCCTCCTTCTCCTCCTCCATCCAGGCTCGTCAGATCAACATCCACAACCTCTCAGCCTTCTTTGACAGTGAAGTCTTCAAGATGAACAGGTTCAGCCGGGATGTGAAGCGGAAGCTGATTGTCCAGCAGTTTTGAGGCTGGCAGCAGAGTCTGCCACGTGCTTCTGTGAGATGAGACCTGTCTTCCAGCCCTCCAGGAACGCTACAGAGATCCTGAGCCAGAGGGACTAGGCTGCACATTCTCTTGCTTGCTTTGTGCCTTATGGATTAAGGGAGTGCTGAGCTGCTGAAGACCTTGTAAATAGAACAGAATTAAGTAGTTAAATGCCCAGTCAAGTCTGTTTAGCAACTTTGTTCGCTATTTTGCTTTGTAGCTAAGCACAGCAGGGAGAGAATTGCTGGCCATATACATGGCATGTTTGCTGTTTGTTTGTAACTAGTTGTTATGGGCTCCTCTGCAGGAGAGACAGAGTGGGAGCATTTGAAAAGCATTATCCACACCCCTGGGATTGCAAGCACCCTCAGGGATTCTCTGTTCCCATCTCTGGCGACTGTACAGCCTGATGGGTGATAATTGAGACTGCTTTCAACTCTCCATGAACCAGCCAGCCTCTCTGCTCCAGGCCCTTGTGCCTGACACTTGACATTTCCCCAGGTGCCCACGTGGGTTGACCTTGTGCTTGGTTTCTGCAGGGGAGGAGCAGAGAGGCAGAGGAAGATGAGAACTGAAACAACGCGTAACTATCTGATATTAATGGTGAGCTGTGTGGGCAGTGAAAACTCCTTCTGTACCTGCTAGGGAATGTCCAGAAGCCCCAGCAAAGAACCTTCCCTTGCCTTACTGGGTGTTATCTCTGTGCAGCTGTCTGCAGATGTCAATTTATGCTGGATCAAAGTGCTACTAAACCACCCCCTCACACCCATTTGTTAAGGGTGAAGTACCCCTAGTGCTGGTTTTGGGCACAGCAATGGAGGAGGAGCCCTGAGCTGGATGTTTTCAGGGAGGACAGGATGGGCTTAGTGTTCTGCAATTTTCTTGCTGTATGTGTTTTAAATACATTTAAATACATTTGTTTTTCAATACTTCTGTGTTTCCTCCTCTTTTGGGAACTCCTGCAGCCAAGGGGGAAAGCAAGAGCGTAAGCAAGCAACTTGGATGCTGGAACAGCTGTTCAGCAGTTTGTGGGGTTGGGATTGGGTACAGACACATCCTATATTTGCATTTCAAGTTAGTAGGAACTGACTCTGCCCAAGACATGGTTACCCACAGGACAGTGTCATGAATGCTGCCTTTCCCACCAAAGGCCTGCCTACAGTGGCTCCTTCCCTGTCTTGCCTGCTTATGTCTGTATCCCAAGATACAGACTATCCTATAATAGTATTTCCTACCTCCCTTCTGTATGCACACTTGGGTTAGAGAGCCTCGATCTCATGTCTTGGCTGCCACTTGGATTCCAGTCTGGGCAAGATGCAGCTGAGGTCTGCAGTGAATGTGCTTTGCCTGGCCAGAGCTGCGGGACCGTAAGGCATCTCCAGCCTCCAGCCTGAGATCAAGGGAATTTGTCAGCTGGCTACTGCAGTTCTGTGCTGGCCAAGCAGGCATGTCCCTGGCTGCTGACACCAACACTGTGGGGTTTGTCACGGTGATGTGCATGCGTGTGTGTCCTCTCAGCCCGGTTGTTACTGGGAGCCAGCAGTGCTTGAACCCTGCTGGGGGCTGAGCACATGACTCTCAGCCTGAAACTGGCTCGGCGTGTTGCCTTTTCTGTCTGCCAGCTCCCTCCTGTGTATTTGTTTAACTGTTTTGGCTGTTTTCTTCTCTTCCCACTGGGTCTGTGTCTACCAGGGCTTTCTGCAGGCAGCCTATAGAGAGACTTGCCTGGCATTCCCTCCCTGCCTGATTGAGCCCTTTGCTCCTGAATGTGTGCCTGGGTCAGGTCTGCACTGGGGATGGCTGAGCTACTGTGTGCCTGAAACTGCCTGGTGAGGTCCAACGTGGTTCCTCAGGGCTGGACACAGAGCTGTTAGCTCCTCACCTCCTAATGCCAGAGGCCATGGGCAGAGACCATTCCTGGGGAGAGCAGCTGCCAATACATGCACACTGTGCCAGCTCCATGGGAACCCACATACCTTGCCAGGGAAGGTGCTGGCCCTGAGAGAGCAAAACCAGTGATAATGAGGGATGAAACAAGCTTGTCAAGCAAAGTGGTGTGTTGTGATGAATGTTGGGTGTGGGAGAAGAAAGAGGCTTTGTGTCACACTGGAGAAATACAAAATGCTTTGTAAACACTTGCAATCTTGTGAAGCCTCTGCTGTGCCTGTAGTGACCCACAGAGTTAAATATGTGGGCAAATGTCACCACAAACCATGAGAGAATACACAGGAATGGAGCTGGACTCTTGATTTTCCCAGCTCCTTGTCCTGCTGCTGGACAGGGCTGCTGAGAGGCACCGGTCAGGTTTGTCCTACAGCTTTCTCCTGACTCCTGTGCTCTGGTCCCACCTCACTCAACACACGGGGGATGCAGTGGTAGCAGAGAGATGCCATTGTTGGAGCCACTTGTTTGTCATTTTGCTCACTCTGCCTCCCAAATCCTCACCACAAAGGCAGTTGTGCCCTCCCACTGTGTTGTGTTGCCAGCATCCAGCAGCGCAATGAATTCTTGCAGCTGCGCCCTTGCTATTGTTGGCATCAGCCGCTCAGTGGAGTGTTAATGCCAGTCTGAAGGCATGTTCCTCCTCTCACGGCCACTGAGCTTTTCAGGTTCCCTGGAGCAAGTTTTGGCTGTTCACAGCATCAGGTGTCTGGTCTGGACAGGGGTGCAGACAAGGGTGAAAACAGATGCTGCTCTGAGCAGGGACTGCCTTGCCAGGAGGCATGTTCCAGCTGAACCTAGCAAGGATTTTACTGCAGGGCTCTGGAGATCAGCAAGCCAAGCCACACTCTCATCAGGAGAGGAGTTGCTCCCCTGACAACCCCAAGTTTAGCCAAGCTTGAGCACTTGGCTTCTTGCTGCTGTGATTCAAACATTGCACAGTGCCTCTGACAGCCTGGGGCAAAGGCAAGAGTCTGGGGGAGGCAGGGTCTGTCCAAAGCAAGGTATGCCTGGGCTTGGATGGAAGATGATGAGGGTGCTCCTTGTAGAGCAGACAGGGCTTTGTGGAGCCACGTGGTGTCCCTTCTTGTGGTCATTCTCCCCTTAGGGAGAATGGTTGTTGGCAAATGCTGGGTCAGGCTGGCTTTGAAGAGCATCTGGATTCGAAAAAGGCATGATGGGCCTGATTCTGATCCAGTTTAATTTGAATATGCTGTGTGCACTGAGAAAGCAGCAGGGCTCTCTGCATCTCATAATAAGCTGCTTGACCTTAGCTCAGCATGGAGCAAATACACACACACACTCCCAAAATCAGCACACACATACCTGCTTAGGGTGCACGAGCAGGTGCCAGCAGATATCAGCCAACAGGTCAGAATGTATGATCTAGGGAAAAGGGGGAGATAAGCCCCTTCCTGCAAACTCTTTCCTACCTACCAGCAGGGTTTAGATTCTTGATAGCTTCTGCCTTTACTGTGATCATAAAACAACACACTAGATCTGGAAGTCCTTGGCTGTATCCAGTGTGCTAGTGGCTGTTTCTGTGTCTGCCTGTCAAATGGTAGATGCCCCTTGAATAGGGGAAGTTTTGTATTCAGCAATGTGTGTTTTTCCTCAAATTAATGCCAAATCTGCTTGGAAAAATTAGCATATGCAGCATTTCTGAATCAGCAGTGTTTCACTTTCTCCCATGCCAGACCTTGGCTGATACCTGCTCTGTCCAACTCCTCTATGTTTACTAACAAGCTGTCTGGAAACTGGTTCACAAGAACTTTCCCAGTGTAACTGTGCTCGGGCTATAGCAGTTGTACTGGATAGTGTCACTTTCCTGTCCTAGAGCAGTCCAACCAACAAAAGTCAGCCAGGAGAGCTGTTTCAGGTGCTTACAGCTCTGCCCTTGTTGACCTCAACTGACCTGAATACCTGAATTCCAGCTTGTGAAGACAGCATGAGAATATGTTTACAGAAAATGCATGTCTACAGATAGAGGTGAGTCCCTGCAAACAGCTACCTCTCCTGCTGTGCTTCATGGAGGATGCACTCTGAACTTTTCAGTGTTTTTCTATCTCCTAAAATACTTTTCTACTTAACAAGGCAGAGCCAAAATTGGATCAGGCTTCTGCTGTATTTTGCATCTATTATACAGTTCTTGCTGCCATCACTGATTTAATGTCTCCATTATCATGGAGCACTGGGCTGCCAAGGACTCCAGCCATCCAGCATGCTTCTTGGCCACAACTAAACATCTGTGAGGAGCCTTGTCAGACTGCTGAGCACCGCATCTTTAAAGTAAAAGCACCTTGAAGGGCTTGTGCTTCTTTCTGCTCATCTCGCAGGTCACTTCGCTCTAAGGGTGAGGCAAAGCTGTGGGGGGAAACCAGGGGCAGCTCGAAGTTTCTTCTGTGGGTGATCCAGTGCTCAGGGAGATCTGAAAGTAACTGTCCTGTGTGAAAGATGCTGAGCAGCTTCAGTCCCAATAAAACACAAGGAAACACAAATAGGGGAATGCCAGTAGTCCCCTTGAGCTGGTACGTGGCTCTCCTCAGAGCCAAGAGACAACCAGCCCTCTTCAGATACAGGCTGCTCCCTCTGCTCTGAAAATACATACCCACATTCCAGCATAGCCAGCTATTAAAAAACCAGGACCTTTTTTGAAGATGACATTAGCTTTTTCACTTTAGCAAGGAAAGGTAGAAACCACCTCTGGGGTCTACCCAGTGTAGATACTTTGCTCATTACGGGATAGAAAGAAACTCCCCTCCAATTTCTCAAGTCACTGTGCAAGGAGAGAGACTTTTGTTGTCTGGGCACCGAGGGTACTAATGGGCCTTAATTATCCAGACCTGGCTCTCCTGAATCTGTCTCCACACCCACAGCTTGGTGCTCTATTTAAACTCAGCCTGGGGCCCTCCTCTTTTTCCCACCCCTCTGAGGTGGGAAGTACTGGTTTGTGGCTCACTGTGCCTGGTCACATTCCCTGTTGCTTTGGGCTGTGCTCTGTGGACTGCCTTCCTGACCTTTGTTGTCTTCTGCAGCTATGGAGCTGCCAAGTTGTCACTGGATGGTGTCTTACCATCAGCAGACCTTGACTAACCTACAGACTGACTGCCTGGTTTGGTATTGGTCTGGTCTGAGCTTCTCTGAGGATCTGGACTCCTGGTTGAATCTGGCTGCCATTTCTGAGCTGCTCTGTTCATCTGCCTTGGGTACTGGGGGGGCCTGTCCTGCTGGCTGTGGTGCTCAGCTCCCTGTTATGTGCTTCTCAAACCCAGCACAGTGAGGGCTTAGCAATCACTTTTTTAGGCGCTGGTCATATCTCTAAAACAGGCAGAGCTAAGACCAAACCTTCTGTGCCTTGTCACCGACCTCTTGACTTTACTGGGCTTTAGCCTGCTTATCCTTCTGCCCTAATCAAAAGCTTCAGAAGTTCTGAGGCTTGCTGCCCTCATGACATCTCCATTTCTGCAAATTTTTCATCCCTTCCAGAAAGGCATTTGCTTGGTGTCTGAGTTGATGAGCTCAACACAGAGATAAAGGGGTTCTCTAAGCTGTGCTGTACAGAAGCCCAGATTAAGTGATGTGAATAACCCCAAGCAGATGTAGTCCTTTCTCCTTCCCGGTTGGGAGCTCAGAAGTGAGCTCCCTTGTTCAAGTGGAAAGCTGCAACCATCCCCCTGCATGCCAGCTCCAACAGAGCAATGTGATGGGGTTACCATTCCCCTCGAGTGAGGAGCCCTGTCCTCTGGGCTATAAGGAAACCTGCATGAGCTCTCAGCTGCGAAGTTGTCTGCTTCCTCGCCCCAGGTAGCCCTGTTAAAGGTTATTCTGGCCCCTTAATCAAATTCCATATAGCTCTGTTTTGCTCTGCCCTCTAGGAATCCGCTGAGGTTTGCTGTCAGAGTGGCTATTAATGCAGCAATCAGCTCTGCTTTGGCAAGGACAGAAACATAAACCTTCAGGGATGGGAGGCAGCAGGGGCACGTGGAAACTGGAAAAGTAAAGCACAACTCATGCTTGTTCTTCCTCTGCACTTTACAGCAGGGAATGGAAACAAGCAGGACTGGTGGCAGCACTGTGTCCCAGGTGGGCAGTGTGCCCTCCCCTAAGGGGAGCAAGCTGATGCAGAGAGATAAAGAAAGACTCAAACTGATACAGAAAATCTTGCTTGTGCTCTAAATAGAGCAGAATCTGTTCCCTTCTAATTACAGCCTATCCTGGAAGGCATTAGTTGCTCCAGGTCACTCCTCTTGAAGTGTTTATTATACATCTTCCCCAGCAGGATTTTGGATGAGAGCAGCAACTGTGTGTTTTGCCCAGAGAATGGCTGCATGCCTGGGCTACGGAGGAATGAAGCGGGTACCCGCCCCTGCTTGGTACAGTCAAAATGTTTCACAGTGTCCCAGCATTAAAAAGGCTAAGTCAGCAAATAAGCTTATATAAAGCTTGTCGGAGGCTCTGAAGTAAATTCATGTATTCTAGAACAAGGGAGAGTTTAAATCTTTCCTTGTGCCTTAGAAAGGAGGGGCTGGGCAGGGTTAGGAGTTTTCAAGCTTTCCTCTTCTGGAGGGATGAGATGCCAAAAGGCAGCACAGCTTGATAGAAGACGGAGTTAAATTGCATGGTGTGCCACAAGCCTGCTGTGTCACCCAGCCTCTGTCCCAAAGAGCCAGCAATTGAGGTAATGGGAACAGTCTGAGAGAAGGTTTTTTTCTTCTGATCTAAGAATCGGTACAGATCACCTTCTGCTGCCCAGACAAGTGTCAGTGTGCAAAGGAGGAAAGGTTAAACCCTTTTGCTGGTACTAGTGACATCTTACATTTTCTAACATTGCAAGAACTTAACATATGACTGTTTATTTTTTTTTTTTTGCTTATTGTTTATTTTCTTGCTCTGCTGAGCAAGGGTAACAGATCACTTTCACCTTTGTAGGTGAATTTAATTTTGCTGTATTTAGAAGAATAAAACCAAAATAAAATAGAAAAATCTCACCAGCATATTTCAAGTTAATGTGTTGCTGGGTTTTTTTTCAAGTGCAGTTTCAAAATAAATTTCTGTTGAGACTAGACTTTGTGGTTAGTTTCTTTTTTATTGACAAGTCCTAGGCACCAAATTCTTTCCTTTAGCTATCACCTCATTCCTCTACCTCGGCAGTATTTGTTTGTAGGCATCTTGGAAGAAAATGTGACCCTTACACTGAAATTGGAAAGCTGGTTACATTTCCTGAAGGCAAAAGCTGTTACAGTAACTCACAGGGGGAGATGGCAGAAGGATTTTCAGTTTTGCCAGCCTAAAATACATGCTTGCTTTCTGATTCTGCCTAACAGACGTAACTGTGAAATTGAACAATTTTGGGGAAGAACAGAAAAGCGCAGATAATGGTAATACCGAGAAAAATTTCTGAACAGCTTTGAAACAGCTATAAAAAAGCATTTAGTGCAATTGTAAAGCCTCTTTTACCACTGCTCTGAACATCATCGGAGAATATACAGCAGGTAGGGAGGCTGGAGGAGATCAAATGAGAAATGACAAGCCTTTGACTATAAAGCTGTCAATGCCTCAGAAGAGAGCCAAGCCAGTTGCACCTATTCCAGGGAGCATAAAATGGAGATGCAGGGGCTGTGCTGGGTTTAAGTTCATGCTGTTTTTAAAGAGAACTGGTGTTGCCCGTCTCTGCTGGCTGTTTTCTGCTCTGCTGGCAGCGCTGACCTGGCTGATCGATGTTGCCACTAATTTTATTTAATTTTCTTGCCTAAGATGTGTCTTCTCCTTTCATACTCCCCCTTTGTTGCTCAGCCCCAGATTGATGTAAAACGTCAAAATAAATCCAGGGAGCACCATGAGCTTCTAAGATTTGGGAGCTGGATGTGGCAGGGTCAGGAGATCTGAAAGGCTTTTAGTTACCCACTTGTAGTAAGCCACCTGCATGCGAAGACAGCCAAATTACCAGCAACAAAGTGAAAAATGACAAGAGCATTCATTAAATGCCATGCCTGGGCTAGAATCTGAGTGCACTGAAGTGTTTTTATCTCATCTAATGGGTAAGCGACAGCTCGGTAGTTCCTGCTGCATTTCCTGCTCGGTGGGGGCTGGGGGCTGCATTGATTCTGGGATAAAAAGGACTTTCAGAGCACTGGAAGGATGTGGTCTAAAAGAAGCCAAAAGTGGGTACTTTGGTTCAAGCCTGTTGGCTTTGCCTTGCTGCGCTGGGTAATGGGTGCAGCCAGTCTGTTACCTGCCCTTGTCATACTGGTGGGAGCTGCTGCTGGGGAGCAGATGATGGAAGGAGAGAGCTGGCAAAAAGAGGCCAGTAACTGCACAAAGGAGTGGTGTGTGCCAGTGCTGGTCTGATAGAACTGTAAAGGTCAGTATCGATACTACCGAGTACCCTCTGTTGGCTGTTTGATTCATTACAGGGTTCAGCAGGCTTTGGCACATGACACCTTTCTTTAATTGTTGAAAACCAGCAAGCTCTTGCCAGAAAAAAATATCATCAACATTTCTTTCAGGAGATCCACTTTTCAACCAAAAATACATTAAATTTATTACAGGGAAAAAAAAAGACTGGAATATTTTTAGTGAACGCTTCTTTGAGGAATAAGAATGTTTGAATTTAAAATCCTGATCATCTTCAGCCCTACATCCTGCTGTCACAGCGACATGCTGTATGGGAGAGGTAGAGCACCAGGCACCTGGTATAAAGCACTGCAAGCACAATGACATTTGGAGGGGCCATCACAGTGTGGCTATTTCCTCACTCAGAGCTTGCAATGTTGGATTTTAGCACCTCCTGCCCTCCTAGAGTATGTAATGAGAAAATTGTTTTGAAACCAAAGAAAAAGACTCTGCTGTTGAAGAAAGCTTGAAAACACGAGCCAACTGCCTAGTGGGAAGGGACTGATACATTTTCAGGTCCTTTGGAGTCATGTTTGCAGCCTTGTGATGCTTGTCTGGGTGTCTCAAATATTTGTGTGGCGATGAACCAAGAGCTGCACAGCTCTTCTGAGGGGCCACACTATGAGAAGGGAGCGGAAGGGCTGCAGCCCATCCAGCTGGCAAGAGGGGTTCAAGCACAGGGAGCTGGCACGTGTTCTGTCTTAACTGCTGTGGTATTACAGGACCTGTTGAGCCTTATTTCTTGGACACCTGTCTGACAAAGCCCTTGCTTGAGTCATTTACAGTAATGTTGTGCCCTGAGGACACTAAAGATGTGTTTAATTTGAAATTGAGTGTAATTGAAGCAGTTGGCCTTGTTGCTGTAATAATGATTTTCAGCAGAATATTCAGCATGTTCCTTTGCTGTGCTATCCACCAGCACCGCTCCAAGAGCCACAAACCCAAGAACTTCTGCAAAATTCATTTATTTTTTTTTTAGTAGACACAGCAGTTTGCACAGAAAGGCACCAAGAAGGGGCGTCAGTCGTATTAGTATCACAGTGACAGTCTGGGATATGGTGGTGACACACCACAGAATGGTTTTCCCAGCAGGTGTGGGAGCAGCTGTCCCTGCTAGAACAGAGGCTCCAACACAGACCCAGCTCATCTCACACACCAGTACATGCTGGAGCCACCCAGCTGGGAAGCAGCTTGACGGGAAAGGACCTGGAGGTCATGATGACACCAAATTGAATGTGAGCCAGCCATGTGCCTTTGCCACAAAGGCCCTGATGGTATCCAGGGCTGCATTAGGCAAATCACGGCCAGCAGGTCAAGTGAGGTGATCCTGCCCCTCTACTGAGCACTGGTGAGGCCACACCTGGAGGCTGTGTCTGATGCTGAGCTCCCCAGTAAATGAAAGGCATGGACATACAGTAGAGAGTCCAACAAAGGGCCACCAAGGTGATTAAGGGGCTGGAGCATTTCCCATATGAGAAAAGGCTTTGAGAGCTGGGACTGTTTCTTAGCCTGGAGAAGTCTCATGGGGGATCTTATCAGTATATACTGCATCTTGAAGGGAGAGCACAACAAAGATGGAGTTAGGCTTCTTCCAGTGGTGCCCAGTGAAAGGGCCAGAGGCAATGGGCACAAACTGAAGTGCTAGAGGTTCCCTGTGAACATCAAGAAACACCTTTTTACTGTAAGGGTGACCAAGCACTGGTTGCCCAAAGAAGTTGTGGAATCTCAAAAGCCATCTGGTCATGCTTCTGGGAAACTTGCTGCAGGTATCCCACCTGAGCGGGGTTTGGACCAGATGGCCTCCAGAAGTGGGGAAATGAAATTGCCCAGGGGGAGAAGTTTTTCCAGGTGATGAAATGCTGCAGGAGCTGAGGAGTGAGGGAGACCCGGTGGCCCTGTGTGTCATGGGNGCTGGAGCCACCCAGCTGGGAAGCAGCTTGACAGGAAAGGACCTGGAGGTCATGATGACACCAAATTGAATGTGAGCCAGCCATGTGCCTTTGCCACAAAGGCCCTGATGGTATCCAGGGCTGCATTAGGCAAATCACGGCCAGCAGGTCAAGTGAGGTGATCCTGCCCCTCTACTGAGCACTGGTGAGGCCACACCTGGAGGCTGTGTCTGATGCTGAGCTCCCCAGTAAATGAAAGGCATGGACATACAGTAGAGAGTCCAACAAAGGGCCACCAAGGTGATTAAGGGGCTGGAGCATTTCCCATATGAGAAAAGGCTTTGAGAGCTGGGACTGTTTCTTAGCCTGGAGAAGTCTCATGGGGGATCTTATCAGTATATATGAATACCTGAAGGGAGAGCACAACAAAGATGGAGTTAGGCTTCTTCCAGTGGTGCCCAGTGAAAGGGCCAGAGGCAATGGGCACAAACTGAAGTGCTAGAGGTTCCCTGTGAACATCAAGAAACACCTTTTTACTGTAAGGGTGACCAAGCACTGGTTGCCCAAAGAAGTTGTGGAATCTCAAAAGCCATCTGGTCATGCTTCTGGGAAACTTGCTGCAGGTATCCCACCTGAGCGGGGTTTGGACCAGATGGCCTCCAGAAGTGGGGAAATGAAATTGCCCAGGGGGAGAAGTTTTTCCAGGTGATGAAATGCTGCAGGAGCTGAGGAGTGAGGGAGACCCGGTGGCCCTGTGGGTCATGGGCAGCTGAGGAAAGGTAAGCAGGAGGAGGTGACGGGTCTATGGTCTGGGGACCGTCCCTGCCGCACCTCGGTGTGCCGGCTGACAGGGAGTCGCCGTCCCGCGGGGCTCTGCCCCGGTCGCCGGCGGGGTCCGGCGCATCCCCCTTTCCCACCCCCGGGGCTGATCACCCGCGGCCGGCG
>VYXB01008425.1:1980061-2012630 GCA_013397135.1 Pachyramphus minor
CGGGGAATCGTGGTCTGCGGAGGGTCCAGTGCCCCGGCGCACCGGGACCTCTGCAGCAGGCAGGTCTCCATCACCCACCCCCGCCTAGGCACCCTTGACCCCGCGTATCGGAACTTGTGCGGATCCCCGTCCCCCATCCCGGAGCTCTCCCTGGGTACCGGGCGCTGCCCCCCCGCCCCCGAACATCATAGCCCTCTGGAACGGCCGGTGTCTGCCCCGGGACCCCCGGGGGTGACAGGGGACCCCCGCGCTCCCAGCATGGCCGGCTGGATGCACGTGGGTTTCACCCCTCGGGGACGGGGGTTCTCCCGGGGTCCCCTGCCCCGGAGAGGGGGCACGCGGCGCTGGACCCTGCGGGGACCCCGTGAACACCGGCAGCGCTGGTGGAGCCGGGGGTGGGTGGTCGTGGCCCGGTCGGGGCTGCCCCAGCTGCGGCAGCACTGCCCCAGACCGCCCGCTCGGGTATCGATGGCTTCGTCTGGCGTCGTGGTGATTTTGCGAACTACCGCGAAACTGGTACAAAGGAACGGGGAACCGCAAATTGCTCCGCGTTTCCCCAAGAGCCTCCTCTTGAAATTTGGAGGAGAGGTAGGGTGCCAGGGAAAGGCAATTAAGTGCAGGAATAATTATACTCGGAATAGTTGTGAAGGCTCGGCTTCTATTTTTAAATAGTCTGGGGAAATTTCCCAACAAAGGGATCCCCTAAAGACCCGTGAGGCTGAGATTGCCCTTTTCCTCCCTACTCCATCCCTTTGTACAGAAATCTGGTTAGTGTGGAACAGGAGTTCTGAACGGGTACATTTGAAGTGTGGGGGAGCCTTTGTCTTGAGTCATTCTGGCAGGGAGGGAAGGGCTGAGTTACCAACCAGTCACTGTCTTCCAGCACGACCGAGCTGTGATACAGTGACATCCAGTCCCCTGGCGCATCTCTCTTGTTACCCCAATCTCCCGGAAATGTTCATGGGGGAATGTGTCATCTGTGGAGCCGTTCTGCCCGTGAGCTGTGAGTCTCGGTCCTCTGGGACTCCCTAAAGAGAAGAGTATAAAGCCTGTTAGGTTTGCAAACAATAGTGAGCTTAAAGAGCAAAATGGATCAGAAAACCTGTTGGGGTTTTGTGCCAATACTCGGTGGCACAGAAGCAATAAGTCTTTCCCAGAGCTGAGCAGGGAGCCAATTTTGTGGCTTCCTCCAGGCAGGTTGTCCACATTAAGGGAAAACCTTGGGCACAGTTGGCAAAGGTTCTTTAACCGCATTTCAGCAGGAAACCCGTGTCTCCAAATTCAGCCAAACCTCTGCCTCCTCCACACTGGAGGGCAAGATGCATGGGCAGGGGGAACTGCCATATTTCCACCCTGCCCAGCTGCCAGTAAAGATTGGCTCCATCCCCATAGCCAGAAAGCTACATTTGCTCTGCATGGGAAGGAGATGGACCTCGTGGTGATTTTACACTGTGGCAGCCAAAAGGACCACCACTGGTACTCTTATGCTGAGGAGAGGGTCGTGTTTCCTATTCTTCTGAGGCTGCTGGAAACTTTCTGGTATTGTGGTCCAGCTGGTGGTGATATGGAGGATTTGAGTCCTTGGCTTTCCCTGTGATCCTCTCTGCTGTCCTGGCAGGGATAGGTGTATGGGTGGGAGGCACGTGGTGGCTCCGAGGGACAGCTCAGTTCCTAGTCTAGTGAAACTGATAATCCTGGTGGGCTGTGGAGGTACTGGAGAGCTGGACTCGACAATTGGACTTCTACCTAGATGGGAGGTCAGAAGTGGAGATTGCTGGGAATTTATACATTAAGGCCTGTTTTGGTTAGTGGCTTTGTTCAGTGGTTTAGGATCTGTTCCAATCTGAAATAAGTCAGTGCACTCTGGCTTCACTTCTCCAGCCCTGCAGGACAGGCATAGTTAATCCCTGAAAGAGAGCTTCCCTCAACTGGGAGCCTCTGCAGACCTGCAGGATGTGCTGAAATGGGATGTGCGCCTCATGGGGGTCCCATCATACTGCTGAGCAGCCTAAGTCTGCTGGCAGAGCATGGAAACGTCTCTCCAGGCTCTGGGGTATCTATGCCCCTTTGGTTTTGCAAGTAGGAAAATTATGTGGTTAAAAGCAGGGGGAGAAAGAGGGAATTGGCCTCTTTCCTCTTTTTGTCTCCTCAGGTGCTTGTCTTCATGTGGGCTATTTAAGGGGTGGTTTTTTTCCCTTCTGCCTGCTTATAAGATGCCTTGTTAGCATTGTGTGAACAAGCCAGAGATGAGGGAGTATAGATTAGGATGGATGAAAATTCCCTGTAGTCAGTTTTAGCTTGGCCTCCTCAGTGCCATAAGGAAATGTTCATTTAATTATAGGCATCAGGGGTAGAAATAACTACATTAAGCCCTCAAGGGGAAGCTGCTGGCGACAAGCTGCAGATCAGAGTGCACAAAAGTTTTTCCACTCCCTCAGTGTGGGAAGAAGCTCTGGCATTTTGTGGGTACCTGAGTGAGCAGCACCAGCCACCCTGGCAATCCTGCTGCAGGGCTAGGGGAGAGAGGCTGTGGGGAAGGTGCACCATAGCTCGCAGCTGGTGCTTGGGTGAACTTGCTTCTTGTTCTTGCTGGCTGTTTGTGGAAACCAGGACACTGCTGAAACACGTAATCCCCAAAGAATGGAGAGGCTATTTGTCAGCCACACGAGCACAGCCCACACCAAGGCAAAGCAAACACGTGTGTTGATTTGTTCAGAGGGCCAGGGATGCTGGCAAGGAAGATACACCCTGCTGGGGCTCAGATCAGCCCCTCACCGTCCCTGTGCCTGGTTAAGCCCTGTTGTGGTTGCCAGAGTTTGGATGTGCATTCTTGTTCTGGCAATAATTTGTTACTGTTGGGCAGCCAGCTTGCAGCCCTCCCTCTGTATGCCAATTGCAACAACTCTCGGCTCTTTCTGTCCTGCCTGCTGTATTGTGGAGGTGGTCAGGACCCATACATGTGCCCTGGGACTACTTAACCTTTGCATGAGCTTTTTTTGCTGAGGATGCATGAGGTTGTTTGGAGAATAGAGGCTCTTTGGGGAGGAGGTCTGCTATGCAGCATGTGGCAGGGTGGTCATCGCTGCTGTGCTGCAGGGTCTGGAGTGAAGTGTAACCATTTTGTGTTCAATGTTGTGCCCACTGAGTTTTAAAGGCCTTGTGGGATGTAAAAGGCTTCTATTATATTTCGACGGAAAACCGTGTCTCAAAGGGAAATCCCTCCTGCATCTAAGGCAGTGCTTGCTCTGCCTGAGCTGGGTGGCTTTGAAGACGAAGCAGCCACAAGCCTTTATTTGGTGTGCTGGAAATCGAACTGAGCACCATGGGGTACATAGTCCAGGCTGGGACAGAGCAAGAAGAGGAAGCACAGGCCTGGCAAGGCAGATGAAACGCTTTGGGCCTTTGAGAGGGCAAAGAAGTCTGTGGGCTGTGGTTTTTCTCTGAGATCAATGGCTTTTATCCTGTGGTCTGTTAACCCCTGGGGGCCTGGGGGCTGTTTGAAGAGGCCTGTGAAAGGTAACTGAGGAAAGAAAATTGACTTCTGCTGTGTACAACTGTCTACCTGATGCTGTTTCCCCAGGCTGCATCTCCCCTGGCCCCAAGCTGGCAGCTGTCATTGTCAATAGTGAGAATTGCGGAGAAGAGCAGACGTTGCAGCAGCAGAGGAGGGAGGTGTGAAGGCCACGAGACAATCTGGGGAGGGAGTGAAGGCAAACAGTCTGGGAGACTGAAACGGAGTGAGATTGTGACTCCCGGCATGAATGGTTAAGTGAAGGGGGAAGGACAGGCAGGCTTGTTGGAGTTGCCGTGACCTGCTTGCATGGAGTGTCTTGTGTGCAGAGGGGTGGAGGTGTTTAGGGCAGTCCTGATGTTACTGATCGTAAGGACAAGAGGCTTGACTCACCTCAGCACTGGGTGCCTGTCACCCCCGGAAGTCAGGCCCCTGGTGCACTTGTGCTGACAAAGGGCACATTGGCAGTTTTCTGCAAAAGCAGGTGCATCGTCTGGCAGTGCCGTGCCATTTCCCAGGATATACCTGGGCCTGCGTGCTGTGGATGTTCTCTTCTGAAATGCCAAGGGAGCAGATGTTGGCAGTCCTTTGTGAGGTAGTGCCCACTCAGTACGTGCAGACACGCACTCCCTGTAGCCGAGTGTTGGAGCTCTCTCATGCTTGCGGTAAAGAGCTGTAAAAGCTCAAAGCTGCTGGCACAGCATCCCTCTAAAGAGCTGTCCCATTGCAAGGGCTTCTTCAGTTGTGCCTCGTCCCTCTTGTTGGTGCAGGTTGGTAAGTATGTGCTCCCTGCTGACCCAAGGGCTTTTCGCATTGCTTTCTAAAATGTACTGGAGCCCTGGGAAGGTGGATAGTTTTAGAGGGATGCTCCATAAGGGACCTGATTGCTGGCAGTACCAGAGGAGGATGGCAGTCTGATCTTGTTTTCTGAAGCCCTAATTGGAAATGATCTCAGAGATTAGGGACATGTCTGGATGTGTAAGTAGTCTAGTGCAGCAGGGGAGAGCAGCAATAAGGCCATGTGGGAGCTCGACTGGGAGAGGTCTTAGGTGGAGGTGTCCCAGAAGAGGTATGGTCTGTAAGTGAATTAGCATCAAAGGGACTTGGTTTGATATGAGGTCATTCTGTGTGCTTCCCTATGCAAACTGTTGAGGATTTGGTGTGCAGAGACTCCAGGTGACTTTGTGGGAATCAGCTTGGACATCCCTCAGTCAAACAACATTTTGTTCTCTTCCTCCACTGGCCACGGTTGGGATCCTTTTTTGTTATTTAAATTGCTCTGTGTTTTGTTATGTTCTGGAAGTGGTTTGTGCTGTTGGCTGTTCTGCCCTGGGGCCTCTCTCCTCTCTGCCCTTGGGCCTTGCTCCCCGGCCCTTCCAGGCGTGGTGGTCTGGGGGAGGGAATATCCCTGGCAGATGCTTCCCTCATCTGGTCATTGTGTTTCTGTCCTAACCGATTATCAGTAAATGACCCATTCCTGACCCAGCTCTCCTAAGAAATAACGTTGTTTGGTAGCTCCTGGGTGTGGGGTGGGCTTGAAAGGAAGGTCAACGGTAGCAGGGCCAGATGGACATTGTTGCGGCTGCTGCATTGGCAACACCAAGATGCTCTGACCCCCTCCCTGGTACCCATTGTGCAAATGTGTTCGGGAGGGGTGTGCAGGCTCTGCTAGTTGGTGGTGAGAGGTAAGTCAGGGTGTGCTCAGGGCAAATGTTCTTCCCTTCTGCAGGCTGATCCTGCCTCAGTGGCACTGTGGTGTAGCCACAACACACAGGAAGGAGAGGTAAAACCAACCTTCTGTTGGATAAATTGAAGAGTATTCCATAGATCAAGCCAATGTGATGACATCTTAAGGGATGATTGTATGTTCCTTGGAGAGAAATTGAAGTTTGCATGTTATTAATTAAAAAGCAAGAAAATTTTGACACAGTCACAGCCAGATTCCATTTCATCTCCCCAAATCCCTCTTCTCATTTCAGCTGGACACAGAAATTACTTATTTCCTCTTTTACTCCTAGTCCTATTCAATAGGCCAGTTGGGAGCTTTTAAACAGCTGTCCTGTCCAGTGGAGAGGTGGCTTGCTTTGTGGCGAAGGGATGAGGTGATTTTTGCTCAGCTAATGTACAAAATACTTCGGGGTTCTTTTAGAATTGTTTAGAACTGTGAAACTGCCCTTACTCACAGCAATCTGGGAGAGAGATGGCAGATAATTTTTCGTCAGGTATTTTTTTCTGCTGTTCAGCAAAACTCCCCCATCTCCTTGTCCTGTTTTCTTGAATCCTTTGCTGAGCTGAACAGAGCAAGCTTCTCCACTTTGAGTTGGAACTGTTTGATGTGGGATCAGTGGGGTCAGCAACTAGAAAACTCATTTAATCGGTGTGTCCCCGTGGCCGGCTTTTTTCCAGCGGCCTTGGAAAGGTACCATTGCAGTATTATTCCTTGCTGTTGGAATTGCCCCATTCTGCTCCTTACACAGGTGAAGCACCTTTTGCAAGGTCACTGTTTGCTCCACATGTCATCTTTGTGGGTCCCAGCAGCACGGCAGCTTGCAGCCACTGTGGGAGCTCCCGTGCTGGTTTCGGTGCTCTCTGTCTTTGTTCCCTCTCCCCCCTCGACCTACCTCTCCTAGTTTCTCTCGTTTCTCGCTCCTCCTCTGTCTGTTCTGGGGAGGGTTTTTCCTCCTGTGCTCACAGCCCTGCTGTTTCCCTGAAGGCTGGCTGCCCTCTTTAGCATGCAGAGCCTCATCTCCTCCAGGTTACGCAGAGGTGCCGCAAAAATAGAAATGAGAGACAAACGCCCCATTGAAGCAGCTGGCAAGCCCTGGCTCCGTTCCCTGCTCCCTCCCATCTACAGTTGCAGGGCTTTATTCGTTTGTGTTTCTTTATTCCTATCTCTTGATCTGCCTTTTAGAATACAAAATTGGGAGACTGATGGCTGATAGAAGTTGTCTAATCCCTGTTCCCCATCCTAGGAGGAAAATGGCCTGGCACCAAGGTCTTGGGCATTAGATTTCCTCTCTCAGCTGTGCTCCCTGGCCTCCCAGCTCAGCTTGTGCTTTGATTCTTTTTTTGCCTTGGACTTGACAGCTGCATGGAGCTCCTTTATGAGACGCTTGGAAGAGAGGGGGAAGGTGCCAAATCTTGGGGCTGCTGTTTGGCACCCCAGCCCATTGAGTTTTTGCTACTGGTGCAGATGGTGTGAATGAAGTGGTGTCAGGATGCTGTCTGGAGAGGTACTGATTTTTACCCTGGTGTGGTGGTGCTGTTAGCCTTGTGGGATTCGGGCTGGTGCTGACATGGAGGGTTCCCCCAGGCCAGTCTCTGCATCCTGTGCCTGTGTATCAGGCCCCAAGGTCTTACTCGAGATCCACACCAGGAGAAACCTGGCTTGCTCAATCTGTGCATGACTCATTCTTATCTTGGGCTGAGGAAAGCACAACATCCCAGTAAACCAGATAATGCAGCTTAGGGGGTTTTAACTGGGTAAACACTTCAGAGTTAAAGGAGGGTAAACAAACTCCCATCATCTGAGCTTCCTGCATGGATGGAAATAACTCTCTGGATGCCCAGGTTCACCTGCCATGAGATGTCTGTTGAGAAGTGGTGGGATGGACTGTGGCTAAGCTCTGGAGGCAGCCCAAATGGGATGTAGATGATGGAAACAAAGGCCTGAACCAACCTGGGAGCTGCCACAGTCTTACATTTTGAGGCTTTGCCTTGCTGCCTGGGAAATCCAGGATGTGTTTTGTAGTGTGGCTGGAAAGCCAAAGTGCCACATCAGCCACGTCTCTGTTAATGGGAATCCGGGGAAGCTGGGGCATTGGGATGTATAAAGAGCTTGCTTAGGATCCAGACAGTCAGTGACAGTCACAAATATATCAAATATTCCTTGTGATATTGGACCACTTGGTCTCTCCTGATCCTTCTGCTCTCTTTTGGTGGATAACTTTGAGAATAATGTTTCTTTTCTCCTTCTTGCTGCTCTCTGTCATGTTTGCTTAAGCCGTTAGCTCCTCAAGACAAGTGCTCTCTGTGGTGGGCTGCACGGGGCTCAGTGCTCTCTGTCAGTGATGCAGGTGTCTTGTGTCAGCTGGGGAAGCCCAGCCTGGGCACCATCATGTTGGAGTCTGCTGAGCAGCGCTGGATTGGCACAGGGGCTGCCTGGCCAGGTCTCTCTGGATCTTTGCTCACGCACAGGAGACATGTGAGCTCTTGTTTCCAGCTGTGGACTTCACTGTGCGTGCAGGGCTCGCAGGGAGCAGGCACATCCCCAGGGGTACCCTGAGGCATTTTGGTTGGCTCAGTGGTGCTGCAGCAGCTTCCTTCCCCTTTGATACTCTGCCGTTCCCTTTTTTGTTGCCGTGCTGGCCTCAGCTGATCTTGACTTAGATCAATAGAGCAAAATAAACGAGATTGAAAAGTGCTGAAGCCTGGCCCAAGTGCATGTGGGAAAGGGTAACCAATATTGGATTTTGCTCAGTTCAGAGAATAGTGGAAGAAAGTGGAGAGTGCCAGAGCAGGCAGAAGACTTGAGAAATTGATTTCTGGATTCTGGTGTTCCCAGACAGGACAGGTTTGGTAATCAGTCTGGCAGGTGAGTAGCAATTCCCAAACTTTTTGTGCCAACACACTAATGTTTTCAGCAAAAGCACCAGGGCCAATCCATCTGCCATTGCCCCATAACTCATCTTAACACTTGTCTTGATTTGAGTTTGTCCTTCTGGGACATGGAATTGTAGGACGCAGTGATGGGAAGCAACCTCAGGAGGTTGCCTAGTCTGTGCCCTTGCCTCCAGGCAGTTCAGCTCTGCTTAAATCATTTCTGGCCACGTGTATCCAGATCTGTGTGCAGCATCCAGGTGATGTCTCAGCACTGCTTTGTAAAAGCTCTCTATTTCTAATACTTGACTCTGCAAGGATTTTCACATCTGCATTCCAGTGATATCTCAGAGCTGTTTCTAATACAGGAGTTTCTCCTTTTAAGACATTTCTAATGGATGTTTTCCTATCTTGTATCAGAAATGTTTTGTGCTAGTTCTCAAGGGGATGACTTATCACTTTGGACTATTTCTTTTCATACTATTTATGTTATTCCCATTCTCAAGATCACCTAGCTGTACCTACAGTCTTTCTGTGTAGTGAGGATGTCTCCTTGCTTTGTGTCCTTGGCTAATTTCATTATCAAGTTCCTAATTTTTCTTCCAAGGTCACGTAGGAAAATGTGAGAGAACAGCAGATCCAAGGTCAAACCTCGAGGAATTCCACTAATAGTCCCCCTCCAGCACAAGTCTCTGCTATTATTTGTATAGCCAATGCCATATAGTTTTCCTGCTAGTCGCTGTCTTTTCTTGTGTCTCTTGTAATGCTGCATGAGGCACTCTATCAGATATTTGACTAAAGTCCAGATGGATTAGATCTGCATTTCTGTTGTCTACAAAATCGGTTATCAAAGAAAAATACCAAATTAGTCTTCATTTCAGCTTATTCAATTAGTTCAGTTCAGTGACTAGTTCATTAAGAATTGAGAAACTGAGTATGAGCTGAGAAAGTGAGAAAATGTGTCCTTTTTTCTTCTAATCTATGAATAAAAATCAGCTGTGAGAGGATGAGATCTAGTTTTGATATGCTGAAGAACAGAGGGCTGGGAAGCAAATTGTTCAGTTCACCCAAATTAGTTACTTTGCTTGCTTAACAAAACTATTTTAAATGTAAAACATGTTTTGGTAATTTTATTTTTTCCTTATGTCTCCATATTTTATCATGGTATTTATCGGCTGAATAAAGCCAAGTTCCAGGTGCTGTTTTCTTGCATTTTGATTGAAGTTCAATATGCATGTGAATGTACCTTGACACAAATGACAATTAAAGTCTCATCTAGGAATCAAGAAGTGTCAGTCAAACCTTCTAATAGATAAAATGGAAATAACAAGGCTATAATGTTGAAAGAAAAGTGTAAAATGCAGCCTCCTTCCCTGCTTAGCATTAGGTAGTTTTTTGCTATTGTCACATTTTAATTCTTACCTCTGATGGTCAGCCCTTTCTTATGAAAACCAACACTGTGAATGCAAAATCAAGTTCAAGTTAATGACTTAAGATATATTTTCAGCCTTCTGGTTTAAAATATGATTAATATTGGAGTTGTAAATAATATTGGTTTGAATCAGTCCCCCTGCATATAATGTAGCTGTGGATCAGGACAGTTGGAAAGGAAACTATCATTGTCTTCACAAGGCCAGAGTGTCATGGCTGAAGTGTAAGAAATTCCACCTCTGCTCCAGGATGGATGATTAACAGGGCACCCCATACTTTCAGAGGCAAAAACACCTCAGAAAGAGTGAACCATCAGTGTCCCAGGCTAGATGGCTGCTTGCCACTGAGATTTCTGGATATCAATGCTCCTCTGCAAGGTTGTGGATGTTTCCCAAAATACCCTAATTTTCCTCATCAGCTGAGAGCACAGCTCATCTAAGGGGTAGCTTGGTTTGGCAGAGGCAGGCTGCAAGGGGAAGACAAGCCTAGTGGGTGTCAGTCCTAGCTCTGATGTGGTTTTACTGTCGTTATACAGGGACCTTGTGCCTCTGTCTTGCGTCCTCGGAGGACCCAACTGCCGATGGCCTCACATCAACTTCCCTGCTGGAGTTTGCCATGATGTCCCACCTGGAGGCCATGAATTCCCATGAGCAAACCAGCCCGGAGACTGCAGAGCCAGATCTTGCCCCTGGCTCTCTGCATGCTGCCCCAGGGTCAGGCTTTGCCAGTGAGGAGAATGAGGAGTCCAAGATCTTGCAGCCCCCCCAGTACTTCTGGGAAGATGGGGGAGAGCTCAACGACTCCAGCCTGGACTTGGGACCGGCAACAGGTAGGTTATTTTTACCCCATTCTTCCTCCCCATTTTGCAGGGGCTCTGGGGAGATGGAAGAATGCAGGGATCTGTCTTCTTGCTTTGACACAACTCTTGCTAAGAGGGCCTGAGATTAAACGTCAGCTCTGTTTTCTCACCTCAGTGCCTGATGTGTCCCCAGTGACCCCTGAGCAAGCGCAGGCTTTAGAAACCAAGTTACAGTTGAGCCTTTATTCCTGAGCTGCTATGAGCTGGGAAAAGTATTGCCTCCACCAAGTTTCCCATTGCTTCATGCCCTTCTTTCTCTCTCTCTCCCTTTTATGCTGTATTCTCTCTCCCTTCTTTTTGTTGCTGTTTATTAAGCACAACTTTAAGGTCTCAAGAGCCTGACTCAGAGATCAAGGGCATTTTAGGGTTTGAGTCAAAGCTGTGATCACTGGATGAAATTCTGGATTCCTCATTCTGTGACTTCAGTGTGGACTTGGCCTAAGAGAAGACAGTCTTGTCTATCCTGTCCTGCTACTTCCTGAGGAGTCATGACCAAAATGGGTTTCATTAGCATTTGATCTTGCTTTCCTCTGTGGAGTGTCTTTTTGAGACCACTGAACCCTTCAGTGGTCTCACCCCAAGGCCCTTGTTGGCTTTGAGATACTCTCAAGAAGGATGAGGGGACAGAGGAGGAGCATTGCAGGGTTTCCAGTAGCTTAGGAGATTATTTGACATGCTCCTGCTCTTAAGTGTCATGTGGGGCATGTATTAAGTGTTACCCAAAGGCCAGGCTTCAGGCTTACCCCTCCTCCCTCAGCTGGTGTTGCTGCTGTCCTTTCAGCAAATCTGACTGAGGTCTGCAGTTAGAAAGTACAAGTCTTGTTTTATCTTCATTCTTACTTCTGTGACCTTAAAAAACACCTGTGCTCACACAGGGCTGAGGCTGCTGCAGAGCTTCGTCTGGGGCTGGCCCCTGGGGCACAGTGCACGCTGTGGGGGGCAAGGGCCATCCCAGCCTAGGCCTCCAAAACCCTTTGCTCACTGACATTGCTGAACTGATCTGGCCGTGCTGTTGCTGCCCTGTGGCTCCCTGGCCCCTGTGGCACTTGCAGACCTGGCCGTGGGGCAGCTGTGCAGATGCTGCCTTCGCAGGGATGCCGGGGGCGGATGGTGCCCGTTCCTGCCAGCACATCCCTGGGACAGGCTCTGGCTCAGCCGCTCTCACGCAGTGGCAGCGCTCAGCGGCGCTTTTATTGGTGTGCCAGCAGGCACCTGCATGTACTCACAGATCTGGACGTGACTTGGAGAACAGCATGTGCTTGTGCATTGAGAGCGAGATGACTGGGTACCGAACCCAGCCTTGCCTCTTGCACGTGCCTTGCCCCATTTGCATGCAGAGCACGCTCCTCTCTCCTTCCGTTCTTGCCTGCAGTACTTTTCTCCATGAACAGATGTGCTCTTTCAGCTGTCCTTTTGCATACCCTGCCCTATCCGCTGCCCAACTAACTGCTGCTGTGCTTCCAAGCACTGTTTCTTCCCTGACCGTTGCTGTGTCCAGAGCTCATGTCTCAATGGCATTTCAGAACCTCGGTTAATAGAACATTTTGAATTATTCAAGAGCTGGGAGCACATTTCTACTTAAAATTTAATTAGAAACCTGCTGTGTGTCATTTTACAATAAAGGATATTGTAATAGCATCCCTAAATTGGGCAGCCTTCTCCTGTCGTGCAAGGCCTCTGTATGAGAGAGGCACACAAGCAATGGATCTTACATGCTGCATGTGTGGCAGATGCCATGTGATACCTTGTAGAACTGTGTGATGACATCTGTTAGGTTATTTTCAATGTATAAATCCATTAAACAGTTTTAAACAGCTGCTGTTTAAGGAAAAAAAAAGTTTATGGTATAAGTTTTCCTTATGTGAGATTTCTTTCAGTGTTGTGTAGCCCGGCATAGGTGGTAGCTCTGTCCCAGGCACACACTGGAGATATTGCATCAGTCAAGGCACAATATAGGATTGCTGTACCACTAGAGAGAGAAAATTCCTTGCTATGAGAGGAGACCTGTGCTGGCTTCTTTCCGTGTTTGGTGTAAAGATATTGGGCCTGGAACTGCTGGTGGTCTTGCAGATAGGCCAGATCTCCTGCTATTTCAAAGCTGCATTAGTCATCTCTCCTTTTTTTTATGTCCTTTTGAAGCCTATGTGGGGAGACTCCCCTGCCTTTGTGTGACTTTGAGGCTGCAAGAGCTAAAAAGTAATAACAATCTGCAGCTCTGCAGCTGCTGCTCTTTTTTTTTCTTTTTTTTTAAGCGCACTTGAACATCCTTTAAAAATATTTCTGCAAAACATGTGGCATATAGGGCCACCTGTTAGTCCATTAGAAAGTGAGAACAAACCCCCACTGGCAGAGCACAGCTCAGCCTGGGGCTCTGGTTCTCCTGAATAATGTGCTTTTGCTGATTTATGCTACAGAACAGTGAATCTCTATTGACATCAGTGAGCACCAGCCTGTGGAAGGGCCCTGACATTTGTCTCATTCTGTCTGAGGGTGCACAGAAGTGTGCACTTGCATGTTCCTGCTTTCATGCACAGCTGCTACCCAGTGGAGCCGCATGTGGAAGAGATGGATTAGGTCTGGTGGGAATGTGGATGCCATATCCTTGTGGAAAGAAGCAGCGTGTGCCTTGTACTTTAGCCAGAAGGCAAGTCAGTGGAGCTGTGAACCTGTCACTTCTGCATCCTTTAAGGCTTTCAGGGAACCTGGAAGCTTCTTGGGTGTGACTGCTTTGCTTCACCTTAGGTAGTAAATTGGCCTGAACCACAGATCAACTCTGAAGATAGAGTGAACCTTCAGGTCCTGCTTTCCTTTCTTCCCACCTTCCCCATCTTGTGTTGCCGGGAGGCTTCTATTCTGTCTTGTTTCCTACTGCCACACTGGGCAACAGATGCAAGATGTCATCTAGCTTTAGGGCTAGAAGATGGGAGTCATTAGGACTGTAGGTCTCTTTGAGTCCCTAATTTTTAATGAAAGAGTTATGTGGTGCTGTATCCATCCCAGAGTGCTCCCTGCTTTGTACCTCTCAGTGTTCTCCTTTGTTTTGGTCAGAAAGTACCATCCCATATGTTCCCCTTCCAATGAAGACTCTAGGTTGAGGCAGGCTAATCATTAACTGCTGGGAAATGTGGGCTTCTGAAAACTGATGCGAGGCCTGTGACTCTCTAGTGGATGAGGTCACTTAGTCCCTCTCCTCCCCTGCCCAACAGCTGAGACTCCAAGGATTGGAGTGCATTTTCCAGTGTGATGGTGGATGGGCATGGAGCTCCCTTCATTACAGCCAGGGTTTGCTCTTTCAGCTCCACAGTGCTTGAAGACCAAGGCTGGGAGGTAGCAAGTCTAGTCTTATAGGCTGGTGATTCGCTAGGACAGCATGTGGCCCTTTGGGGGTGGGGGAGGAAATTGTAATCTTTTAATTATTCATAGTAATTAGCAAAAGGGATTCCCAGGAGAGCTAGGATGGGGGATAGCAGGACAGACAACTTAGGACTGTATTCAAAGAAAAGTAAGTTTTCTGCCCAGCTAATGGAATAAAATACCTTCCATCTCCTCTGCTGGTGAGATTCACTTCCTTCTGTGATGAATTACTTGCTTCTGGCCAGAGAGATCCCAGTATCTTTCAGCCTTACTGAAATCTGCTGCTTCGTCATCCAGACTGATGGCAAATCTGCAGTACTTAATACCATCTTCAACCCCAGCATTAATGAAATGAAGCACCTGGTAAAGACAGTCTACATAAGCAGCTTAGTGCTGAGCAGCCGCCTGCTGAGCTCAGCTCCCGGGATGCCTCGTTTATGCCCTGGTTTAGTGTACCCTGACACATTGGGTGATCTGCCTTGGGACAAGCCATCTTGGTCAAGACATTACTGGCAAAGGCTGACCTGTGACAGGAGGGTTTCTCTGTGCATAGTGTTGTTCTGGTGCAGCTGTCCCTGACTGACTGTGTTTGGGTGAGGATGGCTTGTTCCAGCTTTACTGCAGTCCTGCGCTCAGCAGGACAAAGGTATGAGGCTGTTTGGGGAACAACTGTGCCCAGTGTCTGCCTCAAGCAAATTCCAGCCATAATGAGACCTAACAGCTTTGCTACCCTGGGTCTCCCTTTTGATTATGATCTCTTTTGTGGGTGCGGACCTGGAGTCTTGGAGTCGGAGATAGTAACTTCTCCAAGCTCTTCTGGGATATTAGTATATTAGCCCCAATTGGCTTGATTCCAGCATCAGTAATAGTATTTTGCCTCTTTGAAATCCCCCTGCAGTTTCAATCAGCTGGACTATGACTTTTTGCAGTAAGTCTCACTGCTTTATACTGCAAAAAGGGAAGCAGATACAGCCTCAGACCTGGCTGCATTTTTAGCAGTCAGTAGAGTGCATCTTGTGCTTCCAAAAGTTGGCAGGTGCTTTACTATGAATTGTGCTATGTGTTGTGGTGGGAGCCCAGGAATGTTCTTGTTTTTATTACAGTGCCCTCTAGTTATCAGTAATTCAATCACTGGTTAACATGATCTTTCAGTTTAATCCAATAAAGACCTTATGGTCGGGTTATGTGTACTAAAAACAATGAGGATCACCCTCTCTCTGAGCTGTCACAGTTGCTTTAAACTGTTAATAGCAAATAGGGGGTAGGGAACCTTTTAGGGCAGTAACTGAGACTTGCTCTTCTGAATGAAGGAGGAGCAGAAATGTAATGAATTAAATGTCTGGCTGGGGAACCGTGCATTGGCACAATGCCATGTCTTGGCCCATCTGGTGTCAGGGAAGTTTAGGTATTGATTTCGGAGGAAGCAGGACATTGCCTGAATGGCGGCTTTTGCAGAGGTTTGAAGCTCATGTTCACCTCTCCCAGGGAAAATCCTCTGCCTGGGTGAAGAAAGTGCGTCTGTGCAACCCATACCTAGGTCTGCTGGGAGATGCAAAGGGCAGGACTTGGAACAGCAGAAGGGCTGTGCAATATGGTTTCTTTAGAAAATAGTGCCTGAGGGTCTTCATAAGAGAACTTGGAAGGGAAAAGCTGGAGGATTGTGGGAGGCAGCTGGATACTGCAATATGAGTAATATCACCACTGATGGAAAGCATTAGGGAGCGTAGCTAATGATGTGGTGGCAAAGAGGTGAGGTAGAGGTGTGGAATTTCATATCAGTGAACCAGACTCCCAAGGGGATGGTATGACTGAAAGCTCTGGGGGAGTGTGTGATGTGGAACTGTGGCTGCCTGCTTAACTCATCTGGTCCATCCCTTGCTGGACTGTTTGGCCAGAGGTGTTGGGACAGTTTCATGGCTCCAGCAGATGGTTCTCCTGAGCTGTTCCCCTCTGTGATCAGGCTGGCTCCGTCGTGGGTTGGCTGCTCTTGTTTGTGGCTGGAGAGGGGTACATGGCATGTGCCACCTCTGTGTGTGGCCACAAGCTCCTTCTGTGTTCCAGCCTGCTGGTGATCTCGGTGGGAGGCAGCAGACCCTGGCAGGGATGGAGCTGATAGCGTGTGCAGTTACAATCTCCTCAGGCAACCTCGGGTTTGGCAGTGCCCTGCTTCCTTGCTGAAATTAGATGAGCTGATTAAGGAGCCAGGCAAATCTGGCATTGCATCCAGCTCCATAATACCTATTTCCTTTATCAGAAGACTCTGCCCCATTTCTGCAGCAGGAACGCAGGTCACCTGCATCTCTCTGGCCTCTTTGTTCCATGGTTGCTGTTTCTCTCCACAAAAGGGAAATGGGAGTGGGTAGCACTGGCATGGGAAGGTGGTAAGGTCTGTGGGTGCACTGTCATGTGCCCAGAGCATGGGAGCAGGGTGTAGGTCTGCTGAAGATAGAGGAGAACCAGGTGGGCCAAGTGGGTTGTAGAAGACCACTTGATAAAGGGCAACTGCTACCAAAATGCTGGAAGAGCCACTAAAAATGGGAGATGCCCTTCAATTTCCCTTAGTGCTGGGGAAAAGGGCAATCCAGGGAAATGCTGAGAAGACTCTTCAAATGGGGAAGTTTTTAGCTCTGCATTGCACATATGATGAGTGACAGAGGCCAGCTTGTCTGGATGGAGCCTTGGGAAGAAGATACTGGGACCAGCTTAGGTGCTGGGATCATACCAAGGAGATATACAGGGTGCAAAAATCCGTTCAAACTGTAGAAGAGGGGTATAAACTAAAAGAAAATATGAGTGCCTTAAAGAGACCTGTTCTTGACAAGTTGGCAGATGTGTTTGTTTATAAGACAGTAGGAGCTAATTCCAGACAGGAACTAAATGTCTAGCTAAAACTCTGGAAGGAAGGATTGACTCACTGTCATTGGCATCTGTATGTGGCACTTGGGGATATGGTTTAGGGGTGATTTTAGTGGTGCTAGGTTGATGGTTGGACTAGATCTTGAAGGATGTGTTCCAACCTTGATGATTCTGTGACCTCCCTGAACCTGGCGAGTGATTGAACCCCTTTGGTCAGGGTTGTATGGAGAGCTCCTTGTTTTAAGGAGCACAATCACTGACCAAAACATCTCAAGTTTCACTGTTCCCCACATGAATCTGAGTAACAGCCCTCGCAGGATTTGAGGGAAGTTCATTTTCTAATCAGTGGGGTCTTATGAACCCCACAGACAGAAGAAAGATTCTCTGAGCTTGGTATGCAGAGTAGTGGGGAAACTGATGCCAAGTGGTAATCTTAACTCAGTTAGTAGCATGTGTGAGGATTCCTGTGTCTGCTTCTACTTTGTGGATTTGTTGTCCCAGAGAAGTAGCTCAGGTTTCAATCTTTGGCTGCCTTGTAAGATGGAAGTCTGCTGGGAGAGAGTGGGATGGGTTCTTCCTGCACTTTCGCTGCCCAGGGGAGATGGCAGAGGCGTCAGTCCCTCTGGCATCTTTAGATCTTGTTGGTGGAAAGGCTGCATGGCTGCACTATGTGGGGCTTTCCCCCACGGGAGCTAACTAATCTGTGACAGAGCACTTTAAGGAAAGGTTGAATGTGTGACTTCAAAGGAGAGGTGGCAGGCTGGGAGCATTTCTCGTTCCTGTGGGACAAACCTCGTGCTGCTTTTTGTAGTTTGTTTTTTTGCTGTGCCCATCTGCCAGTTCGTGCTCTCCTCCAGGTGGGAAGAGGAGCAGGGAAGAGAGGAGGTGCAGAGGAGTCGAGAATAGCTGAGAGTGTCTTTAGGCAAAGGGGAAGGCAGATTGGATCACTGATCCTTGAAAATAACATCTCATCCAACAGGGTTTTAAGGCGCAGAACCCTCACTTTTCACCCACAGCATGTCAGGGCAGGCAGGGTTCTTGCTGGGGTTTTTGGTGCAAACCCTGAGTATCCCTGCAGCAGGAGGAGTAGCAGAGCCCTGGGAGATGCACTTTATCATCTGTCTGAAGAGTGTCCCATCCAAGCGTCCTCAATCCCATGGTCCTTGGCTGTTCCTGCTGTTACCCACCATCCATCTAGTAAGGCAGTGACTGTGGCTGCAGACACTGGCATGTGTACCTGGGGGTGTGGGCCTTTGGGAAGACCAGTGGCAGACAGTGGGGGAGAGGGTTTATTTTTGTCTGTGCTGGTTCTGGTTGCTCTTAGCAGCTTCCATGGCCTCTGGGGGAGCATCACCAGGAAGGCTGTTGGATAGCAAAAATCTTTTAATCCTCAGGGTCCCTGGGTAGGGCCTCAGTCAGGATGATGTTCTCTAGTGAAACACAGCAGCAAAACAACCTGGCTTCTGCCTTCAGTATCAGTAAATCTCAATGGCCCCTTCACAGATGCAACTGGGAGACAGTCCCATGGCTCTGAAGGTCAGCAGCTGGATCATGCTCATCTTTGGGCAACATCTGGAAGGACCTGCTGACAACAAGTAGGGAAGGAATGAGCTGTGGGATTAGAGAAGCTGCTTGCCAGCTAAACAGGAGCATCTTTGCACCTCCCCTTTTGGGGTGGATGGAACAGTGTGTTCTCCACTCAGGACAGGTGGGAAAGAGCATGCAGGAGTAGCATGGGCAGTCCAGGGAATATCCAAGGCAATGGGTATGTTTGATGACATGGCCCTCTCTGCCTGGGAGCTCGCACCCGCTCTGGCAGCAGCAAGCAATGGATTGGAGTCAGGGATGCATGGAGTTTTTTTGTGCAGATCTCTGTAAGGCATCCAGACAGCTGCTGCCCACTGTGCTCAGTGGAGCATCTGCTTTGGCAGGCAGGAGAGGAGACGGGAGCCTTGGGGATTTCAGACAGTCACTTACTTAATAACCATAGACAGGGCAGGGGGCTCATTTCTGGCTGTGAAGGGATCGTCTTCCTTCCCTTTCTCTGAGAATGTGCTGTGCTTGTCTTGGGGAGAAAGGGAGTTAATTGGGAAGCAAACTCCTGAAACAGAACTCCGTGGGTATGGGCAGTTTCTCAAGAAAGATGAATGTTGATTTATGCCTGCTGGATTTGTGCCTGCCACTCTGAGCTAAACATGTCTGATCTTACAGATACTTTTCTTATCCTGGGATACCATGTCCTTGCTGGCCTCCAGAAGAAACCCCTGCCTGCTCTGGCCTTACATTTGTGACATGCATCTTCCTTTTCAGCATCTATATTTGTCTAGCAACAAAAAGTGCATTCGTGGTCAGAGCCACAGAACAACCAGGGGCTGAAGCTGGAGGGAGGGGAGTTAGATTTGGCTGCTGTAGCAAAATAAAAACTGTTCCTTATTGACATGGGAATCTCGTAATGCAGATGTTTGTGGGATGACCTTTATGCTATGAAGTGCTGTACAAACTAAAATTCTGCATTTCAAAGATGCCCTGGTTGATTCAGGTTTTGATGGTATTACTTGGGTGTGCCAGGGAGGAGGATTTGGTTTGCTCTGCTTTTGTTTCTCTTCTCTAGTATTTCCCATTTAGCTTGTGGCTGACTGCTGCTAGCACCTCATATCTTTCTGAATCCCATCTGGAATGAATCTCTGGGTCCCAGCCTGATTCCAGCCCAATTCCTAACACTCATAAGCTCAACTTAAAGATGTCAGGTGTCAAAACTCTTATTATTGTTTGTAAAAATGCCTCAGGACAGAAAGGAGTGGAGCGAACAAACATGCAAATTGTCCCTAGGAAATGTGGATTCACTGGGATGGGATGGGGTAGTGGATAAGTGCACTTATTGGTTGGGATTGTTCTTTGCTGTGGCAGGCTACCTGCTCTTACAGGGTCTCTGCCCCTTGACCCCATCTCTGCTGGACACCTATAATGGGGCCAGCTCTCTGCCTTTCAGAGTTCTTAATTGCTTTGGATGTGACATGAAGTCTTTTGGATCTCTTCCTAGACTACAGCTTTCCTGCTACGTCTCAGAAGGCATTGCTGAAACGGAATGGGACACAGGTGGACAACTGGGAAACAGCCACTGTCCAGCCACCGGCAGAATTTGTTGAGCCTGACTTGCAGACGCCTTTCTCCACACTAGAGGAAGAGGAGGGGCTGCTCCCTATAGACCACTCAAGAGGAGGAGTGGAGAGCCTCCAGACCTCCGGGCCAGAAGTTACTTCTTCAGAACCAGTGGACCAAGAGGACTCCTTCTCCCTTCTGTTTTCCACAGCCTCCGCCAGGCCAGGTATTGTGACTGAGGCAGCCAGAGGAGGGCAAGAAGAGGACTCTGTTTCTCCAGGCTTAGACCTTGGGAGCAGTATGGGACCAGGTCTTCTACCTGTGTCCTCTACTTTTTCTACTACCGTTGGTGCAAGATCTCCCAGTGTTTCAGAAGAACTCTTTGAGGTGACAACTGGGGACACTTGGGCGGTTGGGGGAGCAGATTCAGATCTTTCTGTGAGTACCACAGGAGCAGAGCTTGCAGAGACCACAGCGGAGTCTGGTGTGGAAGAGCATTCGGCCAGAGAGGAGGTCTTAGAGCCCACAGTGGGGTGGGAGATGCTGGAGCCCACGGTGTTGACTGAGATGGAGCAGACAGTGGAAATGACTATGGGGACACCCTCTCCTGGAAGCAGCTCCCCAGGCACCCAGACTCATACTGGGAGTGAACAGCATCCCACTTCTGTGCCTCCGCGGGACAGAGCTGATAAGCCTGTGCTGAATCCCATTTGGAATGACACTGAGTCAGCCACTGAGACTGTGGCAGCAGAGAGGAGCTTGTCACCGCAGGCTGGGGATGCCCGCATGGCCATGCTGCCAACAGAGCTGCCCTGGGACTCTGCACAGGTAGCACTGGGAACAGGGAGTGGGTGGGAGGTTGCAGTGGAGATACTTGGGTGCTTCTCTCTTGTGGGGGTGTTTAACCCCATCCTTAAGTCTGACTGGTGGAAGGAGTTCTGTCTGTTCACCCAGCCAGGGGAGTGAACTTTCAGGGAGAGTTTTTCACAGCACTTCTTAAGGGTACCCATCATCCTTGGTGAAAACCCTGCCCCCTCACATTTTCCCAGCTGCACAAAATCCTGCTTCTAATAAACAGAACACCTTTCCTCTGGGGCATGCACAGCAGAGAAAGCTCCTTGTTTCCTCAGCCTGCATTATTGGAAGTGTCAGGACAAAAATGGCCCCAAGGATTTCTGAAAAGGGAGTGAGAAGAAAGTGCTATTTTTGCTGCTGCTGCCTGCAGGGACCAGATGCAGAGCAGGTGGAGCAGAGTACAGTGACCTGTGAGGATGTTGGTCTGGGAGGGCCTGTGGGAGAGGAGCGGTGTAGTGAACTGTAGTTCCTGAATCCAGCAAACTGGCAGCTGGTTAAGAGAAGATATGTAGCAGGAGCTGACTGGTGAAAAAGTACCAAGCAAAGCTTTTAATTTTGCTTTCTGCCCCATGGTACGAGCCTGAACAAGTGACTTAGCCCCTCTGTGCATCCTATCCTGCCTGCAAAGTGCTGCCTTGTCTCACCAGTCTGTTTCAGGTCGCAGAGGCTCCTGGTTAGGTTTTGTGTTAAGTGCTGATAAGGCTGCAGGCTAGAGAGCTTTCCACTGAGAACTGAGTCCTCCTAGACAGAGGTGGAAGGGAAGCTGGTCTCTGGCAAGGTGGCATAGTAACTTTGTTCCTGCTGCATGCACTGTCACTGAAACAGTGATCCCTCCTTAGTGCAGAGAGTTAGAGGACACTCACATCCTTTGAAAAGTGCTTCTCAAGGGGGTATGGCACCTTGCTTCTGTCCCTTGTGTACCCTGTGCTTTTAGCAGCATTCACTACCCGAACTCAGCTGTCTTTGTCTTGTCTCTTCAGGTGATCTGCAAAGACTGGAGCAACCTTGCAGGAAAAAATTACATCATCCTGAATATGTCGGATAACATTGACTGTGTAAGTCAGTCCAAAGAGATTTGATGGCACAGGAGGAATGATGCTTAGAGAAGAGGAGGCAGACCCAGCTCTTGCTCTCTGCTTTCACTACAAAACATTTTAAAAGCACTAAATCTCAACTTCCCCATAGAGTCTGTGAAGAGAAGGAGAGGAGGAGAGAAATATTCCTGTTCTCCAAAGAGTGGGTGGAGAGAGATGATTTTGCTCTAAGTCTAGCACATGTCAGTCCCATATTGGATTTTTACTGACTTCTGGCTTGCAGTCTGTGCCAGTTTGTACCTGGATTGGTTGTCATGAGACATGAGAGCTTTTAACATTGCACCTCTTACTGGTAGGAAATGGGGCAGGACTGAAGTACAATTCTCCTTCCTTCACCTCCTTTTCCTTTTCCTTCCAGCATGATCCTCTGATAGCTCAGAGGAATAGGGACTCCCATTTACAGTGTGCATGGTTAAGTACCAAGCAGCTATCACTAAATCTTCCTTAAGGGCCTCCTCTCCCCACCCTCTTATCTTGTGTGTTATCTGGGTCTGTTAACCAGCCATGCTCTGCTAATCCAATGCAGAGGTCCATCCATCCTCATAAAGCTGCAGTTAATTCATGAGCCCAGAGTCCCTTGTGGATCCCTGGTAAAAGGGCTTGTTCACTTCTGCTGGGCCTTTTATCAGGCACTTAAAAACCAGTTGTGAAAGGCCTGGGGTCAAGGTGCCTTTCATAATTCTAAGAAATTATTATGAGCCTGACAGCCTGAGTCCAAAATGTTTAATCGAGGAACTGTGTTCTGGCCTCCTGTGTCTGCACTCCTGCTTTCTGAGGCTCCTGCTCTGGGCAGAGCCAGCTGGTCTTCTTACTGCACTGATCTATTACCACTACTGGTGAGTTGTTGGTTGGTTTATTTTTATTTTTTTTTGAGGTGAACTTCCTGGGGACAAGGAAAATGGGAAAATTTCTAATCACAGTAAAGCATGTTGACTGCTCTAAGAGTAGACAAAAAGTCACTCTCTTTCCTCCTGATTTCGGCAAGCCATTTGGGAGGGTTTTAAGTATCTCTGGTACTGTTAACAATTGCAACGCAGAAAATCAGTCCTTGAAAATCACAGTCCCGCTGCCCTGTTTCTTCCACGTCCTAGTCCCCATCACTCTTTCTTCCATCTCTGTGGACTTTAAATGCTAGGTAATTTTGTAATACATAGTAGCTTCCTTCCTGTGGTCATTTGCATTGTTTAAACCACTGTAAGGGTGAGAACCAAAAAACAGATATGCAGATGTCTCTCGATCAAATTAAGTCTTTGCTGTTCTGCCTTGCTGAAGGAAGACAGTGCCCTGGGATAGGCAGGACTGAACTGTTTTTCTACTTGATTTCATGTTTCAAAACATATTTCCCAGTGAATGATTTGTGCTGTACTACCCCTTATTCAAAGGGACATTTGTCAACATACATATTTAACATGAGCATCACTTCATTCCCTGCCTTCCATTACCACTTTGCATGAGCGAAGCTCGAATCAAGCGCTTGTCCTTTCTACTGATCTTGATGCAGTTTGTGTCCTACCCATGATTATTTACTCCATTTGGGCACCTCACCTACAGTCTGCCTGTACCTTTTGTTTTCAGGTTTCTATATCTGAGCCCCATGGTGTTTGGGTTGCCAGGGTTGTGAGGAAGAACCTGTGTTGCAAGTACTGTAATTTAAATTACTGTGAATGGGGATTCTCCACATATTTCCTATGTTTTGGTGCCATGATCTGGTGTGGTACTGAGTCTCACTGAAAAGCCAAGGGACGAGTAGGGTGCTTAACCCCTTCCAGAGGATTGGACCTTTAGCTTTAATACACTTCATAGCACCAGGCTTTTACCTGCTGCAGGGATAATGTCTGTATTGCTGGGTTAAGCTGGAAGGCCATTTGTCTTCCTAATGGGCTCTGGGCAAGGGAATCACTTCAGTCTCTTTCTGGGCACATCTCCTGCTCAACATACCTGGAAATTTTGCCCGAGTGAGGACTGCAGGATCTGACCCAACAGTGGTACCTGCCTGTGTATCGGGAGGTGATCTCTACCTTGGTGTACGTGCATGCAAACTCCTTCACTGCTCCCTTCTCTCCACCATGGAGAATTTATCAGTGCTCTGCAGCTTCTGCTTTCTCCATCACCAGAAACATCTTGCTTCTGTCCTGCTCCTGGCCTCAGATGCTCCTCCTTCCTCTGCATCCTCCAAAGACAGCCTCAGGCTGGCAGTGGGGCCTTGAGTGGGAGCTGCAGTTCATGGTGCTGCATCGTGGTGCTGCTTCCTCCTCCCTCCCCGTGCCAAAATCCATAACCTGATGAGAGTAGGCACTGGCAGGCCCTTGTGATTCAGGCGCCAGTCATCGATGTCTTTTCCAATTAGGCCATTTTTGGCACAGGCCTGTGCCTGCCCTGAGCGCTTCAAATTGCCATGGCAACAAGAGCTCTCCATTTTATTAATCATCTGTGTGGCCTTCAGGTTGGCATGGCAACTAGAGATAAGAATAGAAACACAGGAGTGAGAAAGCAGCAAAGGAGCCTGCTGAGGGATGGCTGGAGCATGTCAGGCTGAGCGGCACCCGCTGACCCTGCGCTGGCTGTGGGGAAGAGCCTGCTACCTTCTTACCTTACATGATAATGTTGCTTCAGGATCCCTGTGTGCCAGGGAAGCTGGGCTTGGTGTGAGACATATGGCAGCCACAGGAGCCAAGAAGGAGATGTATGTTGGTCCAGCCTGGGGCTCTGGGGATGTGCAGGGGAGCGTTGCACCAGGTTTAACACTGCTGGCTTTTGGCACACTTGGTGTGGGGTCTCGGCTGTACCAGCCCTGCAGTGCTACATCTGCCCTATTCCCACCATGTGCTCACCAAGGTTCCTTTCCCATGGCAGGAGGAGTTTCGGTTGGAGAGGGGTCCCCAGCTGTTGGCACTGGTGGAGGATGCCTTCTCCAGACAGGCAGATGGACTGCAGGACCGCTGGCTGATCTCTCTGAGCAAACCCAATGAGAACGACAAGCACTTGCTAATGACACTGGCAGGGGAGCAGGGTAAGTGCTGGGAGAAGGAGCCTTCCTGTGATGGGAGGGTGCATTTAAGGGGCTCCCAAATGGATGTGCTCAGCTATGTTGGAAGGAGCTTTTGCTTTCCAGTCCCAGTGTTCACTGGAAGCTGCTGTGGCAGTGGAAGGGTGTCTAGGTGGCTTTGGTATCAGTTTTCCCTGGATTTCTTTTACTTATTTAGAGAATATTTGGAGGTACCCTTGTACCCTTGTGGTCCTTGAGTTCTTTCAGCCTCCTGACATAAAGCACCAATGAACAAAAATGGGTGATACCCTGCCTTCATCCTGTTGGGGATTTCAGACTGATGAATACATCTTACTGAGTAACCTGAGCTGAGAGCAGCACTGATCTCTTCCTCTGCTTTACAGGCGTTATCCCTACAAAAGATGTTCTCATGGCACTGGGGGACATTAAGAGGAGCTTAGCTGAGGTAAGAACCTGCCTGCCTGCATCCATTTGTTAAGACTGGATATACAATTAAAATAAGAAACTTGAAAACTGGGAGCATATCTCAGTCTAACCAAGTGCTGAACCCACAGCAGACAAACAGATGAGTCAGACACTTGGCAAACTCCCTTCTCCCCTCACTGGTAGTTGCCAGGCCATCAAATGTCTGCTCTCTTTAAGAGAGTAACTATGGGTTATTCCCTCCCAGCTTTTCTGTCTTTGTTGTGAAACTGCTTTTCACACATTCATTTTGTTGGGATTCTTGGTGTCATCCCTTCTATGCTATTGTCAGTGGCAATGTGGGTGCTGCAGAGCCTCTAATTTGGCCCTACTCACCCTACAGCTGTTTTTTATATACATTGGCTTCTCTTGACATGTTCACATGCCTTCTGCAATCCCAGGGTCTGCATTTCACTCCTTTAGACAACTGTCTACACAAGGGCAGGCAGAGGACCAGAGGCGATGGATGCCAGACTCCTCTGCCAGCTGCCTCTAGCCCTCACTTTCTAACCCTGGGCAGCTTGGAAGAGGATAGAGAAGAAGGCAAATTAGTCCCATGATCTCTGGGCTTTTCCCCCTAGCCTTACAGGATATGTAGACCTGATTCTGCTTGGGATTTTTACACTGCTGGGAGTAATTTTGGTGATTTTAGCAGCAGGATTGGGCCACTGCCTTGTTGGCTGTCTGCTCTGTTTTTTCCCTGACCTAAGAAACTGGTGCAGTCAGACAAAGCAAATTAAGTGCTCAGTGCTGTATTGATTGGCTTACACCAGAGAAAGTGCAAAAAGCCAACCTTGTAGAAATTGTGTGATTAAAGTATCAGCACCTAGAACTGTCCAGAAAGATGGATTTTTGTTGATGCAAGGTCTGACTTTGCAGTTGTGGCCCGATGTTAACCTGAGTCCTAAAAGAGCCACCTCACCACGTGCTTCCAACTTTCCAGCTCTATCAATAATGAAACACTGCTCATTGCACTGAGCTTGTGCTGGCATGAGATTGGAAGGAGGAGGGAGGATATTCTTACACCCATCATACTTAGTATTGATATGTAACCTGTTTGAAATCTGCCAAGTCACTGGGACCAATGTGGGGCTGTTTGCTGATAGCATTTCTAGGGCAGCTGTTCCTAAGCTTTTAGGATCAGTGGGCAGCTGTCCACTTTCAAGACCTCATAAAGACTGCTATGCCCTCTTAGAACCCGAGCTTTAATAGAAACCTATTTATTATGGTTACATTCTCTGCCAAGTAGTCACCAAAGCCTCAATACCCATCAGTGGTCCATGATTCTATGATCATAGTTTGTCTTGAGAGCTCTTGGGTGATTTCCTCCATGAAAGCCTCCTTGTCATGCACATAGGTGTGATCACTGTGCAAGTGATCAAGATAAAATTGTGCCTGCTGTCATTTTCTGAAGTGTAGCTTTCATGGAAAATGATGTTATATTTAGTTATGTGCCTTCTAGTCACATAAGACTAGGCTTTTTGACTCTCCAACCCTGGCTTTTATTTCCTCTGCCCACAGTGGTGGTCCTGTATTTGGACCCTGGAAGGTCGGAACAGGATCCCACATGACTGCAGGCCAGGATATTTAGTATACTGCTTTCTTCCTTCCAGATTGGTATCCAAAACTACTCAACCACCACAAGCTGCCAGTCGCACCCCAACCAGACACGCAGTGATTATGGGAAGCTCTTTGTGGTGCTGGTGATCATTGGCTCCATCTGTGCCATCATCATTGTGCTGGGGCTCATATACAACTGCTGGCAGAGGCGCATGCCCAAGATGAAGAACATGGTAAGCACTGGATGGTGGAGAAGGTGGCTAGACTCTTACCCATTGGGAAGGAGGGGATTGGAAAGTTAAGAGGGAGATTGTTCTCCCATGTCCCCTTACGGGACATAGCTGGATACACTGCTGGAGCAGCGAGGGAGTCCATTCAGGCAAGAACACAAGAGAGATGCAAACCTGTCTCTTGCTGTGCTTAGGACAGCTCATTTCCATTGCGAGGGCTGGGCTAGGAGCAAATTTACCTTTTCCCACTGACCCTGCAAAGTTCTCAGTGACACATGTAGCCTGGTCTGATTGCGCTTCTCAGCAGCTTTAAGACCTGTCCTCCTTTGTGTTCCATTTGTGTTCCTCTCATCCTTTCCAGTCGCACGGCGAGGAGCTGCGCTTTGTTGAGAACGGCTGCCATGACAACCCCACCTTGGATGTGGCCAGTGACAGCCAGTCGGAAATGCAGGAGAAGAAGCCAAGCGTGAATGGTGGGAACACCATCAATGGCCCCGACAGCTGGGATGTCCTGATCAATAAGCAGGCGAGCGAGGATGTGGATGTGTTTGAGGAAGACACACATCTTTAGAAAAAGAACGGAGGGAAACACCCTCTTAAATACACTTGTTTCTCTCCTATCTTGACTGATGGACCGTGGGATCAGGTGGCTTCTCAGGAACTTCTTAAAACCTTGGGACAGGTCTTTGGGCAAATTTTCCCAGTAGAAGTCCTGAGCCTGCATCTGAGGCTTGGAGCCAGGAGGATCACTGAACAGAGGGAAGCGGGAGGGGTGGGTTTGTAGGTCTCTGGATGTGTGTTCCTATCAGTAGCACCAATGCTTTCATCACCTTTAAATGCACTTAAATGTAGCTCTCTTGTAATGGCTGAGAGTGGCCAGGCTTAAGAAGCAAGATGGTGAGGCTGTCTGCCACCAAGAGTCCAGATTTGGGGAGAAAATTCACTTTCCAGATCCTGACCTTGAGATCACGTTCAGTCTGTGCAGGTGCAGTAACACCTGTGCTTTCTGGATGGAGGGGAGCCAGCATTCAGTCAATATCCTGGGCAGAGTTTGCATTCCACATGTGAAAACAGGTTCTGCAGTGCTCTAGCATTCAGCCGCTAATTAGATGAGAGCTGATGTTTACATTCGGGGAAAACATCCCTCCTGCTGTCATCTTATTTCACCCCTGGTACCACAAACAGCCCCACTCTCTTTCAGCTGCACAGCTCCAAGCTGAGTTTGCAAAGTTTGAGCACTTTACCCTTGCTTCACTGGTTGCAGAGAATTCGGTGCCATGGTGCAGCATCTTACCTGGAAATTTCCTTTAGATTGGGGGGTTGCTCAAAAATGACATTTACATGCCTCTTTCACGCAACAGCCTGGGAAATCATCAGCAAAGTATCCCGTGTCTAAATCTCAGTTTTAGACTGGCAGGCCTTTTCCACTCCAGTTCTATTTTTCAGGATAGTTTGGTTTCAGTTGGTCATTTTGAGGTAAATATAAAGAACTATGTGAGACTTTATAAACAGTGTGAAAAGTTAAAACTCAGAAACAGGTAGTTTTCTGGTCCTTTTGTTTCCATTTCAGCATCCTGCCCTGAGGGGAGGGTGGAAGTGTTTAATGTCCCACGGGTGTAAATCGGGGTAACATCTTTAAAATCGCTGTATTTAAGCAAGTGTAAGCCAGATGAGATGAGAATCGATCTAAGGGCTCCCCAATGAACATTTCTCAGGCATGCCTCAGGCAACTTTGAGGCTCCAGCTCCCTGAAGACATGTGATAAAAGGCACGTGAATATGCATAATTGTTCTCTGAGCCCTGCCTAAACCCAGACTCGGAAACATTTGTTTCTTCTTTCATCGAGGGACTGAGGGACTTGCTTTGGTCAGAGGCAACAGTATTTCTCTCTGTTATGGTGATCTGCACGCTTGCTCACTGCGAGATGCAGTTTCACACTTGGTCTTTAAGGGAACCTTTGTACAGAAAGGCCCCAGATGTGCAGCCTGATGCCGAGCCTGTAAATCTATCACTGTATGTATAGGTATTTTAGCATGTTCATCCCTGGTGTGTGTGCCTAAAGTCAAGGTGCAGGAGTCTGTTGTTTCAGTTTGTGTAGCGCTTTGCATACAAACTGAATCACAGGTCACCTTGATGTAGGACCACGTTGATACCAGTCTATTAACGAATCAAGAACGGTGATAATCTTTGGTTTCCTATCCAGATTCCAGTTTTCAGTGGTTTTAGCCTGCCTTCATATCTTTCCCTGTTGTGTAGAAGACAGTGGATCATCAGCTCCTTTTGTATCTTGGTAGGGTTGCAGAGACGCTCAGAGGAGTTCCTTCTGCCCCAGCAGTTGGTAGTGGGGGACAGTCCATGTACATGAAAAGCCACGTGTGAGATCTCTCTGGCCACCCCTCACTTATGGCTCGTGCTGAGTTTCATGGGTCAGAGCAGTGTAAATGCACAGCTCCAGTGGCTGTGGTGATGGCACTTTGGGGCTCACAGGATGAAATGCAAATTGTTGTTATGGTGAGTAAAAAAAAAAAGCATGGAGTTAAAATTTGAGTTTGTATAGCACTTAGCATAATGGGGCCTGGCATGCCCATGGCCTTTAGGCAGCTTCACCGTGTAAATGTTTCTAAGTCCAATAATCCTCATTAAATATGTTTTTAATGACCAGTGGCTATTAAAAAGATAAAGCCACCCATTAGATGTGAATCAGTTCACCCACAAAACCCTTTCTTGGTACATGTCACTGCTAGGAGCTGCTTTGCTGCCCTGTTTTCTCCCCACTATCTTAATTCAGAGAAGCAACAAGGCAGTGGTAAAGCAATGCTGCTGGCTGGGCTCAGCACTTCCTGGTCTGGTGTAGAGTCTTCAAACTTTGAAGAAACCAAGGGGGTATGTGGGTCTCATGATGAGTTAGCAAGTTCTCCTGATTTGCTCTTCTGGCTTCTTGTGGCCTGAAGGTTTTCCAGAGACTCTCTTCTCCTTCTGGAGCATCCAGGTGATCTTGAGTATCTAAGGGTGGCTGTCATGAGGCTGAGGACCATTTTCTACTGTCTCTGACAGAGTGCACCTGGCTGTGTGATCCCAGTTTAGCTCCAGAAATCTACTGGTTGATAGCATTTCACTTTAGTCTGGTGATACTTTTTATCCCTTTACTGTTTGTTTTTTCTCTATATCTTTTTTTGCACTAGGCTGATCTTTTCAAGTCGATTGCACTGTTGTCCCTCTCCTGCCAGCCTTGCAGAGACGGGTCATCTCTGGGGACCTGTGGGCTGGGGAGCACTGTAAAAAGCTGGATAGCCCACTTACTCTGTTCAGTGCTTGTGTTTCCAGCTGTGCACAGGGAGGAAGAAAAACTTTGTCTTAGCATTTGTAACAGGAAGCTTTTCTATCACCTTAATGTAGTTAAACTTCTTTTTAACAAAAACTGTTAAAGCTGGACTTCTTACAGTGGTGTGCCAGGCAACAGAGCAGATGCAGGAGACAAAGCAATTCCTGGAAAACTGCCACCTACTCGGACATCACCACAGTTCCATCTGCCAAACATTTGATCGCAGTGACACCTGGTGGCTGTTGGGAGTTGGAGACGAAAAATGAAAAATAATAAACCCCCCCAACATTTTCCCTCTCTTAGCTCTGGATATTTGTTTCCTGTGACTTGCCTAGGACAGTCAACTGCTTCATTCACGAGGGGCTGCGGGACTTGCCTTTGAGCAGAGGGGCTCACACCAGGCATGTCAGGGATGGTTTGTGTGAGGACATCCCTGTCTGCAAAACAGTGAGATGGGACGTTCTCTGGAGTCACCAGTGTGGAGGACCTGGGTAGCAATACGGAGTCTCAGCTCCATTTTCCTGCTTTGTTCTCCACTTGCCTCCTCTGCTCCTTGGGACTACAGCTAGAAGGCAGAAACTCTGGCTTGAAGTGAAGGTGGTTCTTCAGAGAGAGCGTTGGATGCTGGTGTGAGGAGTGCAACGCCTCAGGGAACGTCAGCAATGGCGTCGTCTGGAGGTACAGCCAAGATCAGAGTGGATGTCCGTCTGTGGGATAGTGGCCAGATGTGGTCTGGGATGGCCAAGCTACAGGTTACTCTGAGATGTTGCCCAGATGTCTGGAATAGCATCTGTCATCTGGAGTCTAACATGTTCCAGGACCCTGGATCCTGCACGCTGCCTCGTGGTGGGTAGGGTAGAAAGAAACAATGAGAAGTGACTCAGTAACTGTGCTGTGGAGTATGTAATGCAGGTTCAGAATACTGTTCAAGATACCACCTTAAGGATCCCTGTGGCACAGAATACAGCGTGAAATGAAGGTATGTTATCCTATGGATTATTGCAGCATGACCTTGGAGCATTGCAGCAGGGTCCCACTGCAGCCTCTGCTGTCAGCAACTCGTCTGTTACCATCTGCCTTTGCAGCCATGCAGGAGCATATCTCTCATTCACAGAGAGTTTGGGGGAGCTGGAACAGTGAGAGACAACAAGCTCCTTCATCTGTGCTGGCTCATGAGAGTCTCATGGGCTCATCTCAGCTGACAGCCAGGCTCCCAGCCATTCTTCTCAACACCTTCATTCCTGTTGGACCTAAACTGTCTGCAAGCCCTGGCCACTGCTTGGGATTGCTTAGAAACACTCGCGTCTGGCCCTGGAAGTAACAGGGTTGTGGTTTTGTTTTCTTTGCAATAAAATGCACCTACTGGGTGTCTGAACACTGACCTGAGTGCAGTGCTTTGCTTGGTTAGATCTGCTTGAATTCACGTATGTTGCATCTGGTAACTCACTGTCAGCCAGGGTTCCTCTGCTGGGATGGGGCTGGTCACTACTTAATTCTCCCATCCCAGGTTTCTGTGGAAGCCTTGAGTTGTGCCAGGTGCCCAGGCTCTGGGAAAGTGGCTTCCCCCATGGGATGCCCTATCAAATACCCACAGGACCAGCCCAGGACCCATCTTTCCTTCTTGGGTGGCTTAGCACGAGCCTCTATTCTAGAGCAGAGCTCCTGCATGTGTGCCCAGTCCTGCCATATGTGTCCCACCTAGTTCCCCACCACCCCACACCTGCTCCAGAGCTCGACCCCATGGAGAATCACAAAATTGTTAGGGGTGGAAGGGATCTCTGGAGATCATCTATTTCAACCCCTCTGCCAAGGCAGGGTCACCCAAAACAGGTTACGTAGAAGCACATCCACGTGGGTTTTCAATGTGTCCAGCGAGGGAGACTCCAGGCCCTCCCTGGGCAGCTATTCCAGTGCTCTGCCACCCTCAATGTAAAGAACCTCTTCCTCCTGTTGAGGTGAAACTAATTGTTTTTTAGTTTATGGCCACTGCTCTTCGTTGTGTCGCTGGGCACCACGGAAAAGAATCTGGCACCATCCTCTTGGCACCCATCTTTGGGATATTTATATGGATTAAATAGATCCCCTCTCATTACAACTCCAGAGGTAGTCCAGAGAGAGCCCTGCCGTGTGGTTCCAGACCACCTCCCATCCACGTTCTGGACCAGGTCCCTTCCTCGGCTGTGTCCCGGATCAGCCTCCCTTCCCCGAAGCCACGTGTCCGGGGCTCTCCGGGCTGCAGTTGGTCCTCCGTGCCGCAGGGAGCGCTGCGGGGCCCGGCGCGGGGCCCGGCGGGCGGCGGCCCCGCCGTGTTTACATCGCCCGGCGCTCCC